>JACEIK010016267.1:3274-16054 GCA_018107945.1 Datura stramonium
ATGTGCATTTATATTCAGATATAAGAAATTACATCAAATGAATTTGAAAATGAGTGGTCTTGGACTTTTGACCCCCACTTGCCCCATGAAAAAACTTTCAAGATTAAAAAAATCAAAACTTATTAAACTTGAAATTTTAATCATGAATAAGTGGGGTAAAAAATTCAAGACCACCCATAAGTTATCCTTTCAAACATCTTATCCTAAATAAAAATAAATGGGCCTAATTCTATCTCCAATTTAAGACTGAAAATCACTTCAAATTGACTAAATTAAATAGTGAATGTTGTTTTTAAATTAAAAAAATTCTGGTGAAATAATAATGTTTTACCCCGAAGGTTTCTAAGACCAGATCTGAGATTTAAAATGTGATCAGCAGGAAAAGTTGAAAATTTTTCCTCTGTATGACTCAACCTACGAGTCGTAGGTTGGTAGTACAGGTCATAGGAAGACCCGTGGATCAGGTCAAAGATTTTGTTCCCCGGACCATGAGTCTCCACTACGAGTCGTAGTATGTAGGTACGACCTGTGATCAGGAGTCATAGCAAGTCTTTGGAGTTATTCAGTGGGTGATTGTACGGGTGATGCTGCGACTCATAGAATAATGTAACAGATCGTAGTAGGATTCATGGAAATATTCAGAGGATTGGAGGTTTTGGACTTGGTCAATACGGAAGTATACAATGAGTCTTAAGAGGATTGTACGACTCGTGGCATGATTTGTGGCAGCTGATAGAACAGTTTTTCTATGAATTCATTAAGGATATTTTCGTAAATCTTAAGCTCGTAAGCCCTAAACTACATCATTTTAAGCTCTATTAGGAGGGTTTTTAGAGGGTTAAACCTATTCTAATTCATTTAACTCCCATGCATGCAAGTTTAGAGAGTTCCATTAAAGATCAAGCCTAGGATCCTCCAATTCTCCTCCAAATATCTCGGGCTTTCAAAGTCAAGTTGAGAATCAGTTTACCTAGGTATGTAGGGCCATGAATAAGAGTTTCTTTTCACTCTCATGCCAATTTCTCCTCAAGTTCATGAATTTAGGTGTTAATTCAAGTGTATGATTCTATGGGGTTTAAACCCAAATTTATGAAATTCTCCATGATTTATTATTGGTTAATTCCCTTTGTATTTCAAGGCATGTTTAATATTCATTGGTAGATTTTATATACTAATTGATTATAAATTCATATTTTCAAGTTTTAGAAGATTTTTTCCAATTATGCAAGTTCATGAAAAAGTTAGCTTATGATGGATGATTTCAAGTATGATGAAGTATCTAGCATGTATGTTTGTTTACAAATTACCCATATATGAATCTATGGTTTTGACTAGTGAAGTCTATTTCAAGTAAGTATGATCTTTTACATTTTGACTAATCCCACTCAGATTTAGCATGTTTTCATGGTTTAGTTTAGTTCTATAAATCAGCTTACCATATGGTTTTGGAGTCTATACTCCCATTTTCAGCTTATGGTATGTTTAGAGCTAGGACTCTCCGTATTGAGATTTAAGACTATGCATGTAATTACATTATCAGCTTCATTTAAAAATGATGGTTTTAGCTTTATTGAAAAATGATGGAGAGCACCTTGCATGTTTTTGGAAGCAGTGTCTAGAACGTAGTAGGCTAGGGGTTCATGAAAACCCTGGGTCTCAGAACTACGTACCAATATATAATTTCACATTTTACTTTGGTACCTCCCTTGTGAGCTTCCCTTTCTCCGAATGGGCTTTCATCTTGATATCGATATCAAGGTAGCGCCCTTAGCCCTGACAAGGCTTTGGATGGCTCTGTCCACTTGAGTGTAATAGTTGGGATCACGTAAGCTCTATCATGATAGTGTCAGTTATATGATGAGTCTCCCATTGTTCCTCATGATCTCAGTTATGCATGTTTATTNATGATCTCAGTTATGCATGTTTATTAGTTATAATATTATGTATTCAGCAGGTTTGACCCAAAGTTCAGGTTATCAGTTTTACTTATGAATTTTAGTTTCAACTTTGGGTCATTTAATTCAGTTATGACATCCAGTTTATGTCTATTCATATTCTCAAAAATCAGCATGTAGACCTTACTCTTAGAATCTTCTGATGGTATGATTTATGATATGCATGATTTCAGTTTATACTTACTCAGCCTTTTTTACTTACCTTGCATACTCAGTATATTCCAAGTACTGACTGCATACTCTATGTTGTATGATCTCATGATACAGGTCCTAGCAATCAGATTCAGACACGCCATTAGTTCTGCTCTCGCTCCAGTTTAGACCCTACCTTGGGTGAGTCCTCATCCTTTGAGGACATCTATCTTTCAATATCATTATGTCAGTTTGTTTCAGACTTAGAGATAGCTGGGGGCTTGTCCCAACATATCATCAG
The DNA here is from genome assembly GCA_018107945.1 of Datura stramonium. NCBI lineage: Eukaryota > Viridiplantae > Streptophyta > Magnoliopsida > Solanales > Solanaceae > Datura > Datura stramonium. The sequence continues at coordinate 5,663 of JACEIK010016267.1, forward strand.
TTAGTAGAGGCTTTTCAAACATAGATTTGTATATTCAGCTTTGGACTCAGTGTTATAATATTACCGTTGGCTAGATGTTTTGTTATACAGAATTCTACTATTTCAGAATTCAATTATCAGTTTTGCTTATGTTTCACGCCATGGTTGACTTGGATCCATTTGTGGTTCTAGGTTCCGTGTCTAGATTCGAGCCTATGTTCGGGTCGTGACAAACTTGGTATCAGAGCCAAGTTCAAAATGTCCTAGGGTTTCTGAAAGCCACATTAAGTAGAGTCTTTTTCACGGGTGTGAAGCTCTCCACACTTATGATAAAGAGGCTACGAAATGTTTTAGGAAAGTTCCCTTCTTTCAGGATTCTATCTTGTGCTATGTGTTCAACTCTCTCTATTCCTCTAGCTCCAGCTTTACACGTTTATAGAATCATGCCTCCACTCTGAGTTAAAGAAAGAAGGAATGACAACGGATATGGAAATGACCACGAGGATGGAAATGGAGATGGGCACCAGCAAGCCCCACCATCCCCAGCTGTTCCCGTGCCCGAGTAGGTTGCCTATGCTAAGTTTAGGGAAGCAACTCAGATGTTAGCACAAACGTTGACCGTTCAGGTTAATTAGCAGGCAATGGCTCATGTTCCCTAGAATGGGAATGTAGCAGCGGCTAGAGTTGGGAATTTCCTCAGGATAAATCCCCCTGAGTTCCTTGAGTCGAGAGTGGATGAGGACCCACATGAGTTCATTGAGGAGATCCAAAAGATCATCCAGATTATGGAGGTGACGGGAGAGGAGTGTGCAGACTTAGCCTCCTATCAATTGAAGGGGGTCACTCATATATGGTATAGTAGTGGAACGATAGTCGAGGAGTCGAAGTGGGTCCCATTAATTGGGATGAGTTCCTCATCACATTTTTAGACTGATTCTTTCTAGGGAGATGAGGGAAATCAAGGAGGCCAAGTTCGTGAATTTGAAATAGAACAACATGATCATCCAGGAGTATGCTCTAGAGTTCACCCGATTGTCCAAATATGCGTCGGAGATGGTGGCCGATCAGAGGGCTCGAGTGAGTAGATTTGTGAAAAGAGTAGCGGATTCCTTGGTCAAGGATTATAGGATCGCTATGCTACATCAATACATTGACTTTTCCCGATTGGTCTTGTATGCCCAACAGATAGAGGCGATGAGGGAGAGAGAGAGATAGGCCAAAAGGGCTAGGATAGACAATTTTAGGTTTTTCCAGTAGAGGTCTGGTGGCAGACATCATCAGTAGTCTCACCTGAGATCATCCGCCCCAGCACCATCATCAGCCAGTGTGCCATCCAAGTCTAGGCGCGATCACAGGGGAAAGACATCAGGCTCTCGAGGTCAGGGGAGTAGGTCAGTAGAGCCCAATATTCCAGTTTGTGGCAGGTATGGTAAGAGGCACACCGATTAGTGTTTAGCAGGTTCAGGGGAATGTTTTGGGTGTGGAAAGCCTAGCCACATGCTCAGAGATTATCCAGCGGCTAGGCAGGGCCATGGTAGAGACCGTGACCCAGCTACCAGTTCAGCAGCTACACCAGCACGCTCAGCTCAACAAGGTGCATCCACTAGTGCAGGTGGTGGTTAGCGTCAGAACAGGTTTTATTCCCTCTTATCACGTCCGGAGTAGGAGGTCTCTCCAGATGTGGTCACTGGTATATTATGAGTATTTCATCTTGATGTTTATGCATTGTTAGATCCAGGGGCTACTTTATCTTTTATGAGGCCCTATGTTGCTATTAGTTTCAGAGTGAGTTCTGAAATCCTATCAGAACCCTTATCAGTCTCTACTCCATTCTGTGACTCAATTATAGTTCGATGAGGATACAGAAATTGCCCGATCACATTCCTTCAGAAAGATACCTTAACCAATCTAGTAGAGTTAGACATGACTGATTTTGATGTTATCTTTGGTATGGATTGGTTGCATATATGTTATGCCTTAGTGAATTATAAAACCCGTATGGTAGAGTTCTAGTTTTCAGGTGAGCCAGTCCTAGAATGGAAGGGTAGTTTAGTTGTGCCTATAGGTCGCTTTGTTTCCTACCTTAAAGATAGAAAGATGATTTCCAAGGGTTGTGTTTACCATATAGTTCGGGTTAAGGATGCAACATCCGAAACCCTGACTCTCCAGTCAGTTCCTATAGTGTGTGAGTATCTGGAGGTTTTCCTAGATGATCTACCAGGAGTCCCTCCCGAGCGGGAGATTGACTTTGGTATTGACCTTCTTCCCGATACATAGCCTATATCTATTCCTCCATACAAAATGGCTCCATCTGAGCTGAAAGAGTTGAAAGAACAGTTGAAGGATCTCTTGGATAAGGGATTAATCAGACCTAGCAAGTTCCCGTGGGGTGCTCCAGTTCTCTTTGTATGAAAGAAATATGGGTCTCTTCATATGTGCATTGACTATCGGTGGTTGAACAAGGTTACAATCAAGAACAAGTATCCCATCCCTAGAATTGATGACTTGTTTGACCAACTTCAGGGTGCTAAGTGCTTCTCAAAGATAGACCTCAGATCCGGGTATTATCAGCTCAGAGTTAGGGAGACTACATTCCGAAGACAACTTTCAAGACTCGGTACGGCCACTATAAGTTTGTAGTTATATCTTTTGGACTAACGAATTCTCATGCAACTTTTATGGATTTGATGAACTGGGTGTTTAAGTCATATTTGGATATGTTCGTGATTGTCTTCATAGACGACATTCTCATATACTCTCAGAGCGAGGAGGAGCATGCCTCTCATTTGATGATTGTACTACAGATTCTTAAGGATCGCCAGCTATTTACTAAATTCAGCAAGTGTGAGTTTTGGTTGGACTCAATAGCATTTTTAGGCCACGTGGTGTCAAGCGAGGGTGTGTAGGTGGACTCTCAAAAGATAGAAGTTGTAAAGAATTGGCCTAGACCAGTTAGTCCTTAGGATATCATGAATTTCTTGGGTTTAGTTGGCTATTACAGGAGGTTTGTTGAAGGATTTTCATCTATTGCAGCACCGTTGACTAAGTTGACCTAGAAGAAAGTCAAATTTCAGTAGCCGGATGCCTGTGAGAAGAGTTTTCAGGAGTTAAAGACTCGACTCACTTCAGTCCAAATATTGACCCTACCTGAGGGTACAGATGGATTTATTGTGTATTGTGATGCCTCGTCTAGGTTGTGTGTTGTTGCAGCATGGTAAGGTCATTGCGTATGCCTCTAGACAACTTAAGATTCATGAAAAGAATTACCTGACGCATGACCTAAATTTGGCAGTGGTGGTGTTCGCGTTGAAGATTTGGAGGCATTATTTGTATGGGGTCCACGGGGATATGTCTACAAACCACAAGAGCCTACAGTATGTGTTCACCCAGAAGGATTTGAATTTGCGACAAAGGAAATGGTTAGAGCTGCTCAAGGACTATGACATGAGTGTCCTTTATCATCCAGCAAAGGCCAATTTAGTGGCGGATGCCCTTAGTAGGCTGTCTATTGAGAGTGTTTCTCATGTGGAAGATGGAAGGAAAGAGTTTGTGAAGGATGTACATCAGCTTGCACGATTAGGGGTTCGCCTTGTTGATTTGACGGATGATGGTATCATTGTTCAGAATTGTTCACAATATTCTTTGGTGACTAAGATCAAGTCTAGGCAAGATAAGGATCCCATTTTGGTGAAGTTGAAAGAAGCGGTTCAACATCAAAAGGTAGAGATCTTCTCCCAGGGGGAGATGGTGTACTTCGATATCAGGGTCATTTATGTATTCCAAATTTTGATAATTCGAGAGAGCGGATATTGCATAAGGATCATGGTTTATGGTATTCTATCCATCCAGGTTCCACCAAGATGTACTGTGATCTACGGGAAGTCTACTGGTGGAATAACATGAAAAAGGACATAACGGAGTTTGTGGCTAAGTGTCCGAATTGTCAGCAAGTGAAAGTGGAACATCAAAAACCTGGAGGTGTGCTACAAGATATTAGTATCCCTACATAGAAGTGAAAGGAAATCAATATGGACTTCATCATAGGGTTGCCTCGCACACGTCGATAGTATGGCTCTATTTGGGTAGTTGTAGACAGGTTGACTAAAGCAGCCCACTTCCTATAGGTCAAATCTACTGATTCAATGGAGGACTATGCTAAATTTTACATTCAAGAGTTAGTTCGGTTGCACAGAGTTCCTTTTTCCATCATTTTAGACAGAGGTACTCAATTTACTTTGCAGTTTTAGAGATTTTTTCAAAAGGGTCTTGGTACTCAGGTCAAGCTTAGCACAACTTTTACCCACAGGTAGATGGTCAGGCCGAGCGGACCGTTCAGACTCTCGAGGATATGTTGAGAGCATATGTGATTGACTTCAAAGGTAGTTGAGATGATCATTTACCTCTTATCGAGTTTGCTTACAACAATAGCTACCACTCCAGCATTTAAATGAGTCCGTTTAAGGCTCTTTATTGGTGGATATGTAGATCCCCTATGGATGGTTCGAGGGGTGAGGCTACATTGATAGGGCAAGATTCAGTACATGAGGATATGGAGAAGGTTCAGCTTATAAGGGAAAGGCCGAAAATAGCTTAGAGACATCAAAAGTCCTATGCTGGTGTGAGAAGGAGAGAACTGGAGTTTGAAGTTGATGATTGGGTGTTTTTGAAGGTGTCTCCCATGAAGGGAGTAATGATGTTCGGAAAGAAATGGAAGCTTAGTCTCCAATATGTTGGTCCCTACAGGATTGTGAGACGTGTTGGCAAGGTAGTCTATGAGTTGGAGCTACCATTGGAGTTGACTTTGGTGTATCCAATTTTTCATGTATCATTGTGAAAGAAGTGCATTGGTGATTTGACTTTGGTTGTTCCGGTGGAAAGCGTAAGTGTAAAGGATAATCTTAGCTATGAGGAGGTTCCCGTTGAGATCCTTGATTATTAGGTTCGGAAGTTGAGGAACAAAGATGTAGCTTCAGTAAAGGTTCTATAGAAAAATCAGCTTGTTGAGGGAGCTACGTTGAAAGCGAAGCAAATATGATGGCTAAATACCCGTACCTTTTCCCTACCGACTTAGTTCCAGCATAAGGTATCGATTTCCTCCTTAGTACTCTATTCAGTTTCATGTCTCTCAATATCCTTTATGTTAGTACATGTATGTGTGATGCATGAATTCAGTTCAGTCATGTATATCAGTTCGGAGTTAGTCACTTTTCATCTTCAGATATTTAGTATTTGGGATTGCAGTTTCTTTTCCTAGATATTCAGTATGTTTACCCACATTTGAGGACAAATGTTTCTAAGGGGGAGATATTGTTATACCTTGAAGGTTCCTAAGACTAGATCCGAGATTTGAAATGTGATCAACAGGAAAAGTTGGAAAATTTGTCTCAGTACAACTCAACCTACGAGTCGTAGGTTGGTAGTACAGGTCGTAGGAAGACCTATGGATCAGGTAAGAGATTTTATTCCCCAGACCACAGGTCCCCACTACGAGTCGTAGTATGTGGGTACAACCCGTGATCTGGAGTTGTAGCAAGTCTTTGGAGTTATTCAGTGAGTGACTGTACGGGTGATGGTACGACTCGTAGGATGGTGTTACGGATCATAGTAGGATTCATGGAAATATTCAGAGGATTAGATGTTTAGGAATTGGTCAGTACGGGAGGATACCATGAGTCTTAAGAGGATTGTACGACTCGTGGAATGATTTGTGACAGCTGACATAACAGTTTTCCTGCGAATTCATTAAGGGTATTTTCATAAATCCTAAGCTCCTAAGCCCTAAAATATGTTGTTTTAAGCTCTGTTAGGAGGGTTTTTAGAGGGTTAAACCTATTTTAATTCATTCAACTCTCATGCATGCAAGTTTAGAGGGTTCCATTGAAGATCAAGCCTAGGATCCTCCAAATCTCTTGGGCTTTCAAAGTCAAGTTGAGAATCAGTTTACCCAGGTATGTAGGGCCATGAATGAGAGTTTCTTTTCACTCTCATGCCCAAATTTCTCCTCAATTTCATGAACTCAAGTGTTAATTCAAGTGTATGATCCTATGGGGTTTTAACCCAAATTTATGAAATTCTCTATGCATTCCCTTCATGTTTCAAGGCATGTTTTAAGATTCGTGGGCAAATTTTATATACTAATTGATTATAAATTCATGTTTTCAAGTTTTAGAAGATTTTTCCCAATTATGAAAGTTCATGAAAAAGTTAGTTTATGATGGATAATTTCAAGTATGATGAAGTATCTAGCATGTATGTATGTTTACAAATTACTCATATATGAATCTATGATTTTGGAAACTGAAGTCTATTTCAAGTAAGTATGATCTTCAGATTTTGGGTAATCCCACACAGATTTAGCATGTTTTCAAAGTTCAGTTTAGTTCTATAAATCAGCTTACCATATGGTTTTGAAGTCTATACTCTTATTTTCAGCTTATGGTATGTTTGGAGTTAGGACTCCTCGTATTCAGATTTTAGAATATGCATGTAATTACATTATCAACTTTGTTGAAAAATGATGAAGAGCATCTTGCATGTTTTTGGGAGAAGTGTATAGCATCGAGTAGGCTGGGGGTTTGATAACACTCAAACTCACACTTCCTGACAAAGTATGAAGCGAACGTTGTCAATAAAGAACCCAAAAAAGGTCGGGGTCGAACCCACAGGGAATATGAAAAGATAGAGAAGAACGTTAGTATTTAAACTTTTAAGTCAATTATCTCTTAAAGGGGGAAATTTGTAAAAGTAACTAGTAACAATGTTCAGAATTTGTATCTTAGATTCCAAATTAATGCAATTAACTAGGGTAAGTGTTCCCCATGGATTCATAACTACTTCGGGTTTTATACTTGTGATTTATCGCAATACTTTACTTGTAGAACTATAACTAGGGTTCATCTAAATGACTGGTTCGTTCCTATTGGATGACTATACTCAATCATCGGGTTAGGTCTCATGAGCGATTTCAATTCAACCGTTATCAATTTATTCAAAAAGTAACTATCCTACGACCACAGTTCAAGTTATACAATGATTATAAAGAATCAAGGCTTTGTTGTACTTCTCTTTTCCTAATCTCTACCTCTCTAGGCTCAAGCAAGTAGAGAATTCAGGTAAGTCCTAACGTTGTGCAGCGTTAAGAAATGTTTAAAGATGAAGAGAATACAATACAAGCATTTAGTATTGGTTTAGGATCAAGTCGTGCAAACCCTAGTTTGTTAATTCACTATGGTTCTCACAACTCTAGTTGTGGAGGTTTTAGCCTCTCATGATTGTAAGTAAATTAATAGCATTCATAGACAAACACAAAAATTCATACTTACAATGATGATTGGAAGAAAACTCACTTGATTATTGCAAAAATAAGGAAGTAGAATTCAACAAAAAGTATCTCTAACTTGTCTAAACTTGGCTCCAAAATTCGCTTCTAAGTGTGTTAAGACTTCTCCTAAAATTCGCTCTAACTTGGCTTCTAGTTCCAAAGAAATAAAGGGTATTTATAATAGTAGATTTATGCCTTCTTTGTTCTTTCATGGATTTTTTTTAAGATTTGCAGCTTCTGTTCCTCGTAGAATTGGGATTTGACTTTTATGGACGTCCAAACTTGCCTGTGCCTTGCGAAGCCCATAGCACCGAAATGCTGGTGCGGTGCGCCTCTAGTTGTGCTGAAATGGTTGTGCGACGCGCCTCTGGATGCGTCGAAATGGCTGTGCGGCATGCAGGCCATAGCACAGCTATGCCTGTGTGTTGCCAACTTCTATATATTTGTCTCGTCAACCACGTTTTGCCATTCTTGCACTTTTAAGCCTCAAACAAGCCCAAAATCATCACTTTAAGCCCTGAAAGCATCTAATCATGTGCGTTATCTCTTTTTCACAAATATATCATAAAATACATGCAAACACACATAATTTGTTCTCAAAATATAGTAAAGTATGGGCAAAATATGGCTAAGAAGTGCGTAAATACGCCCTTCATCACCATCCCGCACTTAAACTGTTGTTCTTCCTCGAATAATCTACTACTTCCCCTCTCAAATTTAGGCACAAAATTAATCCTACGAATAGGTCTACTTGCACTTAGGATCATGAGACAAATTAATAAAGCTACAACAATTCACTAACATGCATATAGGATCAACATTAAAATGTAAAAGTTTGAAATCACTTAGCTTTTACAAACTAACTCATCAAGACATATTTTGGGCCGACATGAATCATATGTAATTTAGCAATCAAGATTTACCAAAGTCTTACCATTGAATTTGGAGAGATGCCCTTTCTCACACAAGATATATGTCATTATAAACTTGGGAATAAATAAACAATTTTCGTTCACTCTCCCAAAGAACTCAATATGCATGCAAAAGATGAACCATAGGATTGCCCTTAGTGTAATACTCCACTAATATAGAATTTTGAATCCAGGATCAATTAGGACTTAACATGGTTGTAATGTAGGCTAAGGGACGGGTAGGAACTATTTGGCCAATATAGTGACTAAGCTCCCTAATCACTTTAATACTTCACAACACTTTGATTTATAGCACATTCTTCAATCTCCTATTTTTCTTCTTATACCTCCTTTAATTTTCTAAATTTTCAACCTAGGTGACTAGTGGGAATTTTTTTCCATCAAGCTCATTCACAACTTTGTTTTAAATCATCATTTTTTTCTTTTCGAAACTCTTTCTTCTTTTTGTTTTCCCACTAACATCACCCTCCTTGTTTAGAAAATTTCACCCTTTTCTTTTCTTCTAATTTTCATACTTTTTTAGTTTTTTCCTTTTATTTCTCCAATTATGCTCCTTTCACATAATTTTTTTTAATTAAAGTTCTCTAGGAGTCATTTGAATCAAATACAAGTCAATAGAACAAAAAGGGATTAAGCTTAATAATATGACTATCAAAAGAATAGGCTAAGGCTCAAAATGGCTAACTAGGATAATTACATTAAGGTAGGTAAAATAGGATTAAAAAATAAGGCTACCAAAGAAACGCCTGTATCACTTCCTAAATCCATCATTCTTATTTCGCTTTGCACACACACTGGGCAAGTTATAAACATCAATTTGCAAGTATGGAGTATATAAAAAATTCCTCAGACATTGGCAAAAAATGGTTTAACAATGAAATCAAGATCACATAAACACATATATCCATATTGTATGCATAGTATAATTAAACCCACGTTTTCAAGTACAAGAGTCAAGTTCCACAAGACCAAGTGTTTCTACCTTTTTCATGCATTTTTGAGTGAATTTTTTTTTATAAAGTCTCAATGATGCCTAAAGTGAAGCACCTAGAATTCGTAAGGTCCAAGTTCTTATTCTTCCTAATGACTAATTTACCCTTATGACGGTCGTCATCCATCCATCATCAAGCAAAGTCATGACTAAATGACAAAAAATAAAAAAGATAAAAATAAAAATCTAGACTTTCTAGTTGGTTCTAAGGGACTATCCACCGTAAAAGTATTGAAAACAAAAATTGGAGGAACCCAAAACAAAATAAATCTAAAAAAAACTACTATAAATCAACAAGTATGCAAGATAAGTCATACATCCCCAAAAAAACTAGGCCTACCATGTGCAAATTTAGCAATTAATGCATGCATGGTAATATGAAGTTCACTTCTCCTACCCTACACTTAATTAGTTACATTGTCCAAATGCTAAACAATAAAGCATAAAGTAAAAGAGAAAAAGAAGAACTCCATGGGCCTCTACTCCTCATTGTCTGTGGGGTCAAGAGCAGCTTCCCCCATCTCAGAATCTTCATCATTATCATCACTAGACTCTATGTTCGAGTCTACTCTCGCCATCTCATCCTATGTGGCCACATCACCATCAAGGGGCTCCTCAAATCCAAGCCCAACTCTACAAAGGGCTCGCAAGTGTTCGCTCAGAGGGTAAGCGCGTTGCGCTCATTGACATAAAGGACTGGACCGTTTATACCCTCAGGTTCCTTAGTTTTAGTCACATCAATTTCCCTAGGATCATAAGCAGTTCTATAGTCTGCCTCCTCCTCCTCAATATCATGCCCATGCAGAAATCGGGTCAAGAGACCCCCAAACCCAAAGTTTTGGCCCTTTTTCACCCTTGCTCTCTTCAACACATTTTTAATGATCACTCCCACATTAATTGACATCCTAATCATTAGCGTATAGAAAATACACACTCATCCCCTAGTCACATGGGTTACATGCTTTTCGGACACTAAATAAGCACAACTATTTTTTAACCAGACACGTGCCTCTCTACTCAAGTGAGCATACGGGAGCGAAACATGATACCCACATTGTTGGTGGCGAGTCTGTTCGGCTGTCTGATGACTACACGCAAGTGCACGTGGTCGAACAAGTAGTAAGTGGCTTAAGTAAGCCAAGTATCGATCCCACAGGGACTGGACTACA
>JACEIK010016269.1:0-16051 GCA_018107945.1 Datura stramonium
TACACCAATATTCTAAAAGAAAACGTCACTTTCGATATATTTATAGCCTAAACTTTGGCTTATCGAAAGACGGTCGAAAACTTGCTATTTCTCAAAAGTCTAGAAGGGAGAAGTATTCACTTTAAGGCTAGGAGCACATTGACACTAATTTGGAGCAATTCCACTTACCTTAGTCCGGTAGCACGACTATTTGTCAGCCGCATTTCGCGAAACTAAATCCGTAGGAATGCTCCCTGCTGCTAAATCCCTCGATATCTGAGGTTACTACATTTCACGGCGTAATCCAGCGAATATTATCAATACTTTGCGTTCTCTCTCTGTTCCTCTCGTGAGTTCTCTAGAAATCAAGATAATTAATCAATTAAACCGAAGTGGGGGCTTTATATACTTGGGCTTGGACAGGCCCAACATGTCACGAAGCCAACGTGGAGGCCCCACCTCCGTGACACGCTGCCATCGCGGAGGGGCTCTGCCCCGGCTCCTTCCGCGATGGTTTGACAGGTTTCTCATCCAATCTTTTCCCGGGCCTTTTTCTAGCATGTATGGCTTTCAAATACTCTTCAGCAACACGCGAATAGGCCATCTATGTGTCGGGAATTTTACGGGGTGTAACAGATGTTTTCTTTCTTGATGTCCTAATGTGGTGTTTCAATTGGGAAAATGACTTTTGTAGACCCTTTAAGGGTGATTCCTTTTGTGGTGAGGACATTTCTTATAAATCTCATGCATTACATCTTATCTAGAACTTGCCCCAAATGTTATTCAAGGCAAAATCCTAGATGTAGTTGCATCAAGAACATGAGTTTTGGCCTTCCTTTGCCTAGTCACTTCACCCATATGCCCTCCATGAGAATCGATCCTTGTTAGCCAATGTTGAGCCTTAAGCCCTTTCTTTGGCAACCACATTACAAGCCTTAAGACCATTCATAATACCTCTTTTGGGAACCCATTCTCCCTAGATGCTAGTGATAAGATAAGTAATGAAATGAGTCTTACGGTCTAAGAAAGAGGGAGTGATAAAAACATTTACGAAAATGAGGCAAAAGCCTAAGTTTGGGGGTTTTCCAAACAAAGGGGGAAGATAATAATTATAGTGTGAAGGGAACACTGCCTTTTGTCGAAGTGCACCAAAGGATAAATCAAAAGAAGAAAAAGACATTTTGTGGGAATCGGTGTTTCCTCTTGATGTAATAAGGCTAGTCAGGATAGCAAAAAAGTGGTTATAAGGGGAAGTGTTAAAGAAATGAAAGTCACCAACAAGGAAAGAAGGGAAAGAAGGTTAAGTGAGTGGAATTGACGTAAGGTATGTCATTAAAAGCATTAGAGAGGATCTAGTCACTATAGACAAATATTCATCCTACCCTCACCTCGAGCCTATATCATAACCCGCAAGTCCTAAATGATTCTAGGTACAACTACTCTACATTAGTGGTGAATTACATGAAGGGCAAGCCTATGGGTAAAGTGTATGCATGAAGATATCTTTTGGGAGAGTGAGAGTGAGTGTCTCTTCCAATTATTTCCTTGTGTGCATTCAAATGATCATATGACCAAAAGAATAGGAATCTTTATTGTGGTGAGTGGAATTCTTCCTTCTTGGGGATGCAAGAGAGTTTAGAGTTAAGGTGGACATAGGGAAATGAGTGCAAAATCTAAGGCAAGCATTGAATTTTCAGTGATTATAAGTTGAGATGCTATGTTTGTTACTTGATTGAGCAATGCCTTTGTATTGATAAATGATTCCTTTCATAAGCTTTTCTTGATAAAAAGTGGTTTCCTTCTTGAAACATCTTCATTGTTTTGGTCTTTTTGGGGTATTTTATTTTTTTTGGTGAGCATGGTGAGTATTTTTGGGTTGTCATAGTCCAGGTGATCGGCGAGGTCTAATCATGAAGAGAGGTGGTATATTCCTCAATAGTTGAGTATTGCATTACTTGAGGACAAACAATGATTTATGTTTGGGGGTTTGATGAGTTGGTAATTTACCAACTCATTAGGCTCTAAAACTTGAGTTTTTGTTTCGTTCTTGAGTTGATTATTTGGATTTTATTCCCTTTTTGCTTTCATTTGTGTGCAGGTGGCTAAAACTGAAGAAAAGAGAAAAAATGGATCGAAAAGAAGGAAGTGAAGGTAAATCATATATTCGCAAACGTACACCAGCGAAACGCTGGACAAGGGCTGAATCTCACTACCTTAGAGGAGTAATGCCATCGGCGGTTCGCGACTTGCCAGCGGTGAGTCATCGGTCCAGTCACCGAATGATACTCAAAAGTTCTGGAAAATGGCTTGGAGAACCGGCGGTTCACGGATTCGAATCGGTGAAACGCTAGTGCTCACTGGAATATAGTGAAGATGTAAAAAAGACACCCGGCGATTCATAGATTGTAACCGGCGAACCGCCGGTGCTTCCGCTGGGTCCAGAATGCTGCTCATAAGGGTATAATCATCCAACACCGAAAAAGAGATGAAAAGTGCCCTACTTTTTAGGGTATAAATACAGATAAAGTACTTTGTAGTCAGATATGCAGAGAGGAAGATAGAAATAGAGAATTTAAAAGAGAGAACAAAAGCTTACATCACATCATCTTTTCTCCTTTCAGCAAAAGAACATTCTCTTAGCTGAAAGAGGGGGATTTTGAGTGAAAATTGTAGAAAGTACTCTGTTCTAGTTCCTCTTGTACTAGTAAGTTTCAGCTATTGTGCATATTATTGTGTGAAGTTGATTTATCTACTCTAGCTATTAAATTAACTGATGCTATTGATGAATGTGTTTTTGAATTTCTTAACTATGAGTAAAGAAAATCATTAACTAGAGGTGTGCGATGATGAATACTTAATTGGATTGGGTACTGCTAGAGTCATCTTCATGTTGTTATATTAAGTGTAAATCTATTGGATTCTCTTCAATCTATTAATGAAGATCCATTGATTATGATATGGGTCTATTTTTTCTTGCTTGATTATTGCTTGAGAGAGAGCGTAATTAAGTATTGGAAGAGAATATAGTAGTGGGCATGGATAAGAGATTATGAAATTAAGCTCAGAATAGCTGAAATTGCTTTTTCATTCCTTATTGGCAACTAATAGCTAGGAATAGTGCAGTTGCCAATCCAAATCTAATCGAGTTGAGCTAAATTGTGGTTAGATTCTTAATAAAACTCTAGCAAGAGGTATTCAATATGCTGAGAAGCTGAGATGACCTACTTCCCGAGATTATTTACACTTATTGAACTTACAAGATGACCTGCTGTCCCGATTTAACTAGTATTTCATCTACACCGCACCTCTAATATTTCACACCCTTGTTGACAACTTAGCTGATCTTGCGACTTTACTTTATTAAATCAACCAATACAATTCTCTAAAAATTTCAACTCCCCCAATTTTATTTTTTCTAATATTAAATCTATGTGGTGCAAACTAATATCAATTTCTCAATCGACACTTGATATTATCATTCCCTAGTCCTCATGGGATTCGATTCTAGCATTCGTCGGGTTACTTGTTTTGATACTTCAGCCGTGTATATTCTTTGAATTAAGGAATATATTTTGGATGTTATCAAAGCACTGACCACATACTCTATGCTATATCGTCTTATGATATTGACTCGGGTGATCCATCTCAGTTCCGTCATTAGCTCGCTCCCGCTCATTCCAACTCTATCACAGTTTTGGTGATTCCTTATGATTTGAGGACATTAGTTTTGATAATGTCTAGTATGTACATGTATTTCAGTGTCAGACTTAGAGAGCTAGTTAGGGGTGTTGTCCCATCAATTCATCAGATATTTAGAGGCTTTTCAGACATCTTGTATAGATGTTTAAGAAAGGTTGGTTCATGTTTACATTTATATTGAGATGCTATGCAACCTTCCACATATGTCTTATACATGCTTTAATTATGCTTAGCTGTTATACCCCGGAAGCCCAAAGATCAGACCCGAGAGTTGAAACAAGGAAAAAGTGAAAATTTTACAGAAGACTCAAAACGCGCCGTGAGAAGACTCGTGAGGGCAGCCCACGAGTCATGAGGTGACTAGTGGGGGAGGCTCAGGGATTAGTGAGAAGAACTGGAGAAGTGAGACCCTAAGGGAACGACCACAACTCGTGGTCAGGACCCACGAGTCGATAGGTCAGCCGTGGGGAGGGGAAATAAAGAAAGAAAATAAGGAAGGGCAGTGGACATCATGGAAGGTGCCCATAAGCCATGGTCAGCCCCCATGATTTGTGGGGTGAGTCATGATCAGTCATGAAGTTGATTTTTTCCAAGGGAAGGCGCTGTACCTCGCGAGTGGTGACCATGACTCGTGGTCACCAGTAACGAGTCGTTAGGTTACCCGTGACAAGCCTAGAACATCAGGTGAAGCAGTGCACTTCACGGATGACATCACGATACCCGTGGTCACCAGCAACGAGTCGTCAGGTCACCCATTAGGGCCACCTTACAGTTATTTTCTGCGAATTTAGTAAGGGATTTTCCATAATTCTTAAGTTCCTAAAGCCTAAACTACGACGTTTTGGGTTATGAATAGTGGCCCTTTTAAGGGGTTTAGTTCATTTTTGACATTTTTCATTCATGCATGCAAGGTAGACAAGTTTGAGAGGGTAATCAAGCTATTGTTCCTCAATTTTCTTCAATTCTCTCTTGGTCAATCAAAGAAGGGTTAGAATCAGCTACCAACAGGTATGTAGGATTATGAATGGGTGATTTCATTCACACCCATTCCCCATCCCTCTGTAAAGTATAAAATTCTATGTCTAATCTATGGGGTTTTATCCCAAATGCATTAATCTTCGGTTTCTGAACATGGGTATGATTTTATTACGATTCTACTATTGAATGAAGAAGAATGGGCAATTTTTATAATGTTTTCAATTAAAAATCATGTTTCTAGTTTATTGTATTTAAAAGCCCATTGTTGACATGTTTTTGAAAGATGATATTTGAGATGATTATATGATGATGATGAGATATTATGATGAAAAGCATGTTTTAAACCTACCCATGTTTACAATTATGTTTTCGATGAGAATTGGGTATTTCGAAGTATGATAAAGCTTTGGGAAATACCCGCATGTTAAGTATGAATGATGATTTTCCCGAATTAAGCTTACCACATTATGTTGGAGCGAAGACTCCTAATTATGTTCTTAGCATGTGGTATGTTTTGAGTTAAGTCTTCCTATGCATAGCTTACCACATGGTTCTGGAGCAAAGGCTCCCAATTATGTTTTCAGCTTGTGGTATGTTTTGAACTAATGCTTCTCTTATGCATGATTTCATATTTGAGATGTAGTTAATTATTGAGCTTTGTCAATAGACGATGTTCATCTTCGTTATAAATGATGTAGAGAATATGCATGTTTTTGGGAGTAATGTCTAGCACCGAGTAGGCTAAGGGTTGATCACCCTATGCCTCAGAACTACGCGCCAATATAGGTTGATAGTATTATATATTTCTTGGGACCTCCCTTGTGAGCTATACCCTGCCCTAATGGCCCATGATCTTGATATCAATATCATGGTATTGTCCTTATCCCTATCAAGGCTTTGGACGACTCTACCCTCTTGAGTGTGATAGTTGGGACCTTCCTTGTGAGCTATCCCCGGCCCTAATGGCCCATGAGCTTTATATCGATATCATGGTATCATCCTTAACCCTGGCAAGGCTTTAGATGACTCTACCCACTTGAATGTGATAGTTGGGACCATGTACTCTCTATTGTGGTGTGCTGATTAAAAGACGAGTCTTCCATTGTTCCTCATGATTTCAGATATGCATATTCATTACTCATGAGATTTATATAAATGCATGTTCTAAAGTAGGTTTTACTCAATGTTCATCTTTACTCATAAATGTCAGAGTTCAGATTTTAGTGAATCGATTCAGTTTTGATGTTATGGAGTTATGTTATATCATGTTATGAAGAGATCATGATTTCAGAAAGAATGCATGCAAGCCATACTCTCAGGATATTGGTGTTACTTATTACTTTATGCATTGTCTTTAAATAATTTTACTACTTAAGTTGTTTTACTTACCCTGCATACTTGGTACATTCCACGTACTTACCGTATACTTTCTATGCTGTATCATTTCATGATACAACACCCGACTCTCAGCTTCAGCCCCCCTTTAGTCAGCCTATCAGAGTTAGAGTTGCATTGTTGGTGAGTCCTCATCTTCTGAGGACTAGACTATTCAGCTTTTCTATATGTATTTCAGTTTGAGCTTGTTGAGTTAGTTGGGGTCTTGTCCCATCAACTCGTCATGTTTAGAGGCTATTTAGACATATATATGTATTTAACTTTAGAATTCATATTCTGATGTTATATTCAAGTTAGACTTCCGCTATGATTGTATTGTTGATTATTCAGTTTCTTGATTGAGTTAGATGTATGCTTATTCCATGGGTCGACTTGGGGTCTCTCGGGGCTCCTTGTCCCATGTTACAATCTGGGCCTCCGTTCGGGTCGTGAAAAACTTGGTATCAGAGCAATAGGTTTGAAGTGTCCTAGGGTGTTTTAAATCCACGCTAAGTAGAGTCTTTTTCATGAGTCTGAAGCTCACCACTCTTATGACGAAGAGGCTACGAGACGTTTAGCAAATATTCCCTTCTTTCATGATATATGTCATGCGATGAAAAGTCTTTCTATCCTTCTATTTCGTGCTATTCGCGATTGCAGAATCACAGCTATCGAAGAATGAATGGTAGGAGAATGGGAGATGGTGAAGGCCACGAGGATGGAATTGGACATGGGCATCAGCAAGCCCCACCAGTTTAGGAGCCCCAGGCACCGGAGCCAGCTGCCCATGCTGAGTTTCGGGCTGTGATTCAGATGCTCGCGCAGGCCTTGACTGCCCAGGTCAATTAGCAGGCTGTTGCGCATATCCTACAAAATGGAAATGCAGCGGCGGCTCGAGTCAGAGACTTCTTGAGGATGAACCGGCCGGAGTTCCTTGGGTCTAAGGTAGATGAGGACCCGTATGATTTCATAGATGAGATTGTCAAGATCACCTAAGTTATGGGGGTGAATGAGGTTGAGTGCGCAGAGTTAGCCTCTTACAAGTTAAAACGGGTAGCGCATATCTTATTTTGCCAATGGAAGGATAGTAGGGCCGCAGGAGCAGGTTCGGTCACTTGGGAAGAGTTCCATGTTGCATTTCTAGACCGGTTCTTCCCTCGTGAGATGAGGGAGCTGAAGGCATCTGAGTTCGTGAATTTGAAGCAAGGGAGAATGACTGTACAAGAGTATGACCTTGAGTTCACTTTCTTGTCAAAATATGCCCCAGATCTGGTGGTTGATCAGAGGGCAGGTGAGCCGATTTGTTCATGGCGTGGTGGGCTATTTGGACAAAGATTGCAGGACTTCCATGCTTCATCAGGATATGGACTTTCCTCGTATAGTGTTGTACGCCCAGAAGATGGAGGCAGCGCATTTGAGAGAGAGGGAGGCCAAAAGGGCCAAGACCGATGACCATGGATTCTCACAATAGAGGTCAGGTGGTGGGCACCAACAACCGACCCACCAGAGATCATCAGCCCCAGCATCTTCAGCATTGAGTGTGCCATCCAGGACTAGACATGATCAGAGAGGTTGAGCATCAGGCTCGAGGGGTTAGAGCAGCAGACCCGCAGATTCTAGCATCCCAGCTTGTTGCAGATGTGGTTGGGGGCACACAGGCTAGTGCTTGGCAGGTTCAGGTGCTTGTTTCAGGTATGGGCAACCTAGACACATGCTTAGAGATTGTCCAACAGTGATATATGATCAGGTTAGGGGCCGAGGCCCAGCTTCTAGTTCAGCAGCCCCTCTTGCACACTCAGCATATCAAGGGGCATCTACTAGCACAGCTGGCGGTCAACGCCAGAACAGATTCTATGCCTTAGCATCCTATCAGGAGCAGGAGGTCTCCCTAGATGTGGTCACTGGTATGTTGTGAGTTTTCCATATTTATGTTTATGCTTTCTTAGATTCGGGGGCTACCTTAACTTTTGTGACACCTTATATGGCCAATAGCTTCAGAGTCAGTCCTGAAGTCTTTTCAGAATCCTTCTCAGTTTCTACTCTAGTAGGTGACTCAGTTATAGCTAGACTGGTTTATAGAGGTTGCCCAGTCTTAGTCCTTCATAAGGTCACCTCAGCAGATTTGATAGAGTTAGCCATGGTCGATTTTGATGTTATTCTCGCCATGGATTAGCTATTTGCATGTTATGCTTCAGTTAATTGTAGAACCCGGGCAGCAGAGTTAAGATTTTCGGGTGAGCCAGTCTTAGAATGGAAAGGTAGTTCAGCTGTGCTTGTAGGTCATTTCATTTCCTACCGTATGTCCAAAAAGATGATTTCTAGGGGTTGTGTGTACCATCTAGTTAGGGTTAAGGATGTAGAGTCCGAGACCCCGACCGTCCAGTCAGTTCCAGTAGTACGTGAGTATCTAGAGGTCTTTCCTGATGATTTGCCAGGTGTTCCTCCCGAGCGAGAGATTGATTTTGGTATTGACCTTCTTCCCAACACACAGCCTATATCTATTCCTCCCTACAAAATGGCTCCATCCGAGCTAAAAGAGTTGAAAGAGCAGTTTAAGGACTTGTTAGATAAGGGTTTCATTAGACCGAGAAAGTCCCCAAGGGGTGCACCAGTCCTATTTTTCCGAAAGAAGGATGGTTCCCTTCGGATGTGTATTGATTATCGGCAATTGAACAAAGTCACCGTCAAGAACAGAATATCCTTTACCCAGAATCGATGATTTGTTTGTCCAGCTTCAGGGTGCCAAGTGTTTCTCAAAGATAGACCTTAGGTCCGGGTATCATCAGCTCAGAGTTGGGGAATGTGATATCCCGAAGACAGCCTTTAGAATGCGGTATGGTCATTATGAGTTTGTAGTTATGTCTGTTTGACTAACGAATGCTCCTACAACTTGCATGGACCTCATGAACAGGATGCTCAAGCCATACTTGGACATGTTCGTGATTGTGTTTATTGATGACACCCTTATATTCTCTCGTAGCAAGGAAGAGCATGCCGCTCATTTGAGAGTAGTGCTTCAGACTCTCAAGGATCGCTAATTGTATGCCAAGTTCAGCAAGTGTGAGTGTTTGTTAGACTCCATAGCATTTTTGGGCCATGTGGTATGAAATGAGGGTATAAAGGTGGATTCTTAGAAAATCGAGGTGGTGAAGAATTGTCCTAGACCGATGAATCCTTCGGATATTCAGAGTTTCTTGGGTTTAGCTGGCTACTATCGGAGGTTTTTTGAGGGTTTCTCATCTATTGTAGCACCTTTGACTAAGTTGACTTAGAAAGAGGTGAAATTCCAATGGTCAGAGGCTTGTGAGAAGAGCTTTCAAGAGTTGAAGACTCGACTTACTTTAGCACCGGTGTTGACTCTACCCAAGGGTACTGATGGTTTCATGGTGTATTGTGATGCTTCAAGGATTAGACTTGGGTGCATATTGATGCAGCACGGGAAGGTCATAGCCTATGCCTCTAGACAGTTGAAAGTTCAGAAGAAGAATTACCCGACCCATGATCTTGAATTGGTCGTGGTGGTGTTTGCGTTAAAGATATGGTTGTATTTACGGACCACAAAAGCTTACAATATGTGTTCACGCAGAAAGATCTCAATCTTCAGCAAAAGAGGTGGTTGGAGCTACTCAAGGACTATGATATGAGTATCCTTTACCATCCGAGTAAGGCTAATGTGGTGCCGGGCACACTTAGTAGGATCTCTATGGAGAGTGTGTCCCATGTGGATGAGGGGAAGAAGGAGCTGGTGAAAGATGTTCATCGACTCGCAATGTTGGGAGTTAGGTTGATCGACTCGACCGATGGCGGTGTTGTTGTCAAAAATGGATTAGAATCTTCCTTGGTGACTGATGTGAAATATAGACAAGATGAGGACCCCATTTTGTTTAAGTTGAAGGAACCGTTCAAAGTCTGAAGGTGGAGGTCTTCTCCCAAGGGGGAGATGGTGTGCTTCAGTACCAGGGTCGCCAATGTGTTCTAGACGTCAATGATTTGAGTAGTTGGATATTGCATGAGGCTCATGGATCCAGGTATTCTATCAATCCATGTGCCACCAAGATGTACTATGACTTATGGAAAATCTATTGGTGGAATAGCATGAAAAAGGATATTGCAGAATTCGTAGTCAAGTGTCCGAACTGTCAGCAAGTAAAGGTTGAGCATCAGCGACCAGGAGGCATACTTCAAGATATCAACATTCCTACTTGGAAGTGGGAAGAAAATAATATGGATTTCATCACAGGTTTACCTCGTACTCGTCGAAAATATGACTCTATTTGGATTGTGGTAGATAGGTTGACCAAGGCTGCACATTTTCTATCGGTTAAACCACGGATTTGGTGGAGGATTATGCCAAACTTTATATTCGGGAGCTTGTTTGATTGCATGGAGTGCTCTTATCCATCATTTCAGATCGAGGTACTTAATTTACCTCTCAGTTTTGGAATTCATTTCCGAAAGGATTGGGTACACAAATTAAACTCATCACAACATTTCACCCACAAATGGATGGTCAAGTGGAATGGACAATTCAGACCCTCGAGGACATGTTGAGGGCATGCGTAATCAACTTCAAATGTGGTTGGGATGATCACTTTCCCCTGATCGAGTTTGCCTACAATAACAACTATCACTCTAGTATCCAGATAGCGTCGTTCGAAGCTCTTTATGGGAGGAGATGTAGGTCGCCCATCGGATGGTTTGAGGTTGGTGAGATGGAAATGATAGGGTCGGATTCGATTCATGAAGCAATGGAGATGGTTCAGTTGATAAGAGATAGGTTAAAAACTACCAAGAGTCACCAAAAGTCCTATGCGGACATGAGAAGGAGAGAATTAGAATTTGAAGTCGATAACTGGGTGTTTCTGAAGGTATATCCCATGAAGGGAGTGATGCGGTTTGGAAAGAAAGGAAAACTCAGCCCTTGTTACGTTGGCCCTTATTAGATTGTGAGAAGAGTTGGCAAGGTGGCATATGAATTGGAGTTTTCCTCAGAGTTATCTTCTGTGCATCTGGTGTATCACATATCGCTTTTGAAGAAATATTTGGGTGATCCAGCTCTAGTTGTCCCGGTGGACAGTGTTAGCGTAAAAGACAACCTTAGCTATGAGGAGGTTTCGATGGAAATATCGGATCGACAGGTTCAAAGGCTAAGGAAGAAGGAAGTAGCTTTAGTTAAAGTTTTGTGGAGGAATCAGCATGTTGAAGGAGCTAGGTGGGAAGCCGAAGCGATATGATGGCTAGATACCCACATTTATTCTCTACTGGCTTAGTTCTGACTTGAGGTATAAGTTTTGACCTAAAACTCTATTTAGTTTCAGGTTCAGTTCATGTGCGCAAGTTCCTTTTATGTATGTGGATGTTTGTATGATTCGTGAATTTAGTTAAGCTGTGTAGTTTGAATCAGAGGTAGTCATTCTATTAGTTTTCGGTTTAAATGATCAATATTTGAATATGATAATTGCATATCTCTTCTTTTGTGTGTGGCTTTACAACATTTGGGGACGAATGTTCCTAAGGGGAGATATTTTTATACCCCAAAAGCCCAAAGATCATATTTGGGAGTTGAAATAGGGAAAAAGTGAGAATTTTGCAGTAGACTCAGAACAAGTCGTGAGAAGACTCGTGAGGGCAGCCCACAAGTCGTGAGGTGACTCGTGGGGGAGGCCCAGGGATTAGTGAGAAGAGCTGGAGAAGTGAGACCCCACGGTCACGACCACGACTCGTGGTTAGGCCCCACGAGTTGACAGGTCAGCCGTGGGGAGGGGAAATAAATAAAGAAAAGAAGAAACGGCAGTGGACATCACGGAAGGACCCCACGAGTCATGGTAAGCCCCCACGATTCACGGGGTGAGTCGTGATCAGGCATGAAGTTGATTTTTGCCAAGGCAAGGCAGTGTACTTCACAGGTGGTGACCACGACTCATGGTCACCAATAACAAGTCGTTAGGTTGCCCATGACGAGCGCAGAAGATCAGGTGAAGTAGTACACTTCACAGACGATATCACGAGTCGTGCCCCCCAGCGACGAGTCGTCAGGTCACCCGTTAGGGCCACCTGGCAGTTATTTTCTGCAAATTTAGTAAGGGCTTTTCTGTAATTCCTAAGTTCCTAGAGCCTAAACTATGACGTTTTGGGTTATGAATAGTGGTCCTTTTAAGGGGTTAAGTTCAGTTTAGACATTGTTCGTTCATGCATGCAAGGTAGACAAGTTTGGGAGGGTGATCAATCCATTGCTCCTCAATTTCCTTCAATTCTCTATTGGGCATTCAAAGAAGGGTTAGAATCAGCTACCAACAGGTATGTAGGGCTATGAATGGGTGATTTGTTTCGCACCCATGCCCAATCCCTCTCTAAAATATGAAATTCTATGTCTAATCTATGGTATTTTAACCCAAATGCATAAATCTTCGATTTCTATACATGGGTATGATTTGGTTACGATTCTACTATTGAATTATGAATCATTGGCAATTTTTATAATTTTTCAATTAAAATTCATGTTTCTAGTTTATTGGATTTAAAAGACCATAATTGAGATGTTTATGAAAGATGAGATTTGAGATGATTATATGATGATGATGAGATATTATGATGAAAAGCATGTTTTAAACCTACCCATATTTACAATTATGTTTTCGATGAGAATTGGGTAATTCACAGTATGATAAAGCTTTGGTCAATTCCCACGTGTTAGGTATGAATAATGATTTTCCCAAATTAAGCATACCACATTGTTTTGGAGCGAAGACTCCCAATTATATTCTTAGCTTGTGGTATGTTTTGAGTTAAGTCTTCCTATGCATAGCTTACCACATGGTTCTGGAGCAAAGGCTCCCAATTATGTTTTCAACTTGTGGTATGTTTTGAACTAAAGCTTCTCATATGCATAATTTCATATTTGAGATGTATTTGATTATTGAACTTCGTCAATAGACGATGTTGAGCTTCGTTATAAACGATGTAGAGCATATGCATATTTTTGGGAATAGTGTCTAGCACCAAGTAGGCTAAGGGTCGATCACCCTATGTCTCAGAACTACGCACCAACATAGGTTGATAGTATTATATATTACTTGGGACCTCCCTTGTGAGCTATACCCTGCCCTAATGGCCCATGATCTTGATATCAATATCATGGTATCGTCCTTAGCCTAGCAAGGCTTTAGATGACTCTACCCTCTTGAGTGTGATAGTTGGGA
Source organism: Datura stramonium (assembly GCA_018107945.1). Taxonomy (NCBI): domain Eukaryota; kingdom Viridiplantae; phylum Streptophyta; class Magnoliopsida; order Solanales; family Solanaceae; genus Datura; species Datura stramonium. Next base: position 13,230 of record JACEIK010016269.1, read on the forward strand.
CCACGTAAGCTCTATCGTGGTATTTCGGTTAAAAGACGAGTCTCCCATTGTTCCTCATGATTTCAGATATGCATATTCATTACTCATAAGATTTATGTAAATGCATGTTCTAATGAAGGTTTCACTCAATGTTCAGCTTTACTCATAAATGTCAGAATTTAGCTTTGAGTCAATCGATTCAGTTTTGATGTTATGGGGTTATGTTATGTCATGTTATGAAGAGATCGTGATTTCAGAAAGAATGCATGTAAGCCCTACTCTCAGAATATTGATGTTACTTATTACTTTATGCATTGTATATAAATTATTTTACTACTTAAGCTATTTTACTTACCCTTCATACTCGGTGCATTCCACGTACTGACCGCATACTTTCTATGCTATATCATTTCATGATACATGACCCGGCTCTCAGCTTCAGAACCCCTCTTAGTCAGTCTATCAGAGTTAGCGTTGCTTTGATGGTGAGTCCACATCTTCTGAGACTAGACTATCAACTTTTCTATATGTATTTCAGTTTCATCTTGGTGAGTTAGTTGGCGTCTCGTCCCATCAACTCGTCATGTTTAGAGGCTATTCAGACATAGGTATGTATTCAGCTTCAGATTTTGTATTATGATGTTATATTCAAGTTAGACTTCCATTATGATTGTATTGTTGATTATTCAGTTTCTTGATTGAGTTAGATGTATGCTTATGCCATCGGTCGACTTGGGGTCTCTCGGGGCTCCTTGTCCCATGTTACGATCCAGGCCTCTGTTCGGGTCGTGACATTAGCTATTCTCTTAAATGTGTTGCGCACATGCCATGGATTAGCTTGGAGCCATTGATAGTTCTAGCATGTGTCTTGATCCGAGGTCCATGCTCAGGTCGTGACAAACATAGTTTTAGAGCAAAGAATTATCTGTGTCCTAGTGTGTCTGAAAGCAACATTGAGTACAGGCTTTTCCATGGTGTGAAGTGTGCCACACTTATGGGGAAGAGACTACAAGACATTTTAGGAAATTTTCCTTCTTTCATGATTTAAGTCGTACGATAAAGTACATCTCTCTATTCCTCTAACTCGTGCTATACGCATTTGCAGAAATATGCCTCCTCACCAAGTCAATGTGAGTGGAAATGATAATGAAAATGGCCATGGCAACATCAATGGAGATGGGCATCAGCTGGCCCCACAAACTCTAGCTGATCCTTCATCGGAGCAAGTTATCATATCGAGTTCAGAGAAGCATTTTAGATATTAGCACAGGCCATGACTACTGATGTCAACTAACAAGTTGTGGCCAATGTGATCTAGAATGGGAATGCAATAGGAACTAGGTACGAGACTCCATTAGGATGAACCCACCTGCGTTTCATGGGTCAAAGGTGGTTGAGAACCCACAAGAGTTTATTTGAGGAGATTTAGAAGATTACCTAGGTAATGGGTGTTTCAGGAGAGGATAGTGCAGAATTGACCTCCTATCTGCTTAAGAAGGTTGCTCATATTTGGTTCAGGCAGTAGAAGGAAGGTAAGGGAGTTGGTGCAGTCCCTATTGGCTGGGATGAGTTTGTTATGGCTTTCATGGACAGGTTCTTCCCCCAAGAGTTGAGGGAAGCAAAGGCAGTCAAGTTCATCAATTTGAAGAAAAATGACATGGATGTTCAAGAGTATGATCTGTAGTTTACCAAGCTGTCCAAGTATGCCCTAGAGATGGTTGTTAATCCAAGGGCTCATATGAGTAAGTTCGTGAATAAGGTAGTAGATTCATTGGTCAAGGAGTGTAGGACACCATGCTGATTAATGATATAGATATCTCCCAATTGATAATATATGCCTAGCAGATAGAGGCAGAGCAGATGAAGGAGAAGGAGAGAGAGGCCAAGAGGGAAAGAACAGAGAGCTGCAGGCATTTCCAATAGAGATCCGGTGATGGAATTCACCCTCAGTCCCACCAGAGGTTGTCGACCCCAACTCCATCATTAACTAGCATCCCATCCAAACCTCAAGGAGATCAGAGAGGTAGGGCGTTAGTTTCTAGGCATTGAAAGAGCATGACAGGGAAGCACACTTTTCCAGCTTGTAGGAAGTGTGGTAGGAGGCATCCCGAAGAGTGTTTAGTTGGCACTGATGGTTGCTTTAGGTGTGGGAATCCCAGACATATGCTTAGAGATTGTCCTTCAGCTAGACAGGTGTAACATCCCCAAACTTTCCTAGACCAAACACAGACCTTGCAAGAAAAACCAGAGGAAACCGAAAAATTTTATTGCAGAACGACCCACACAACGAATCATGGTCTTCTCCAATGGGCCATTATCTACTCAACAGATTCCCTTCGGGGGAAACAATGAGGCATTGGACGACCCACTGGAAGAAATAACGAGTCGTCCTTTCATCCATTGGATTCCAAGTTTAGAAGCCAACCTTACTTTCCCAGAGGCAACGAGTGGAAATAACCGCTCGTGGTTCTTCCCAACGAGCCCTTTCTACCATCTGTAACCAAGTCCCAGACCCCAATAGTGTTGAATATGAGTCGTTATGTTTCCCGTTGTCTTAGGGCCCAGATTTCCCTAACAGTGACAATGAGTGGTACCAATGACCCATTAGTTTTCCAAATGAGTCATGGTGTCCTCCTGTGGTTCCATTCCAGTGAGCATGATTTTTGGACCCAGGACCAACGGTTGGTTCCAACAGGCCATGGTTTCGACCAATGACCCGTTGTGAAGCTCGTTGGATCTTGTCAAGTAGATTTTCAGATTTTATTCCAAGGTTATTTTTATAACTTCCCAGCCTCTTTATCATAAAACCCAGTCGTTTTGGGATCTATTAGGAGGGAGTTAAA
>JACEIK010016271.1:0-16045 GCA_018107945.1 Datura stramonium
GTGATTAAATGATGCTAGTAGATAATGATTATATATGTTGTGGTTAGCTGCTATAAGATGTATTGAGATTATACCATAGTATCCTTCTTCGGGAAGGGTATGTTAAGTGTGACTAAAGCTAGTTGTGCCGTAGAGAGTTCCTCGTTCACCTGTTTACCATTTAGAGGTATATAGATGTTTTGCTGCCATGCCAAGGCCTTAGAAGATTATGGATAGCTATTGAGCCTAACTTGGTAAATTAGACAGCATAGGGCGCAGCTGGGTGACATAACTTTCAGCTTGAAGCCTATATTGTCAGTAAAGCTCGCCCAAAGGTCGTTGGCGTACCTTGATGCCTCCAGGGCCAGAATTGGGATGAGGTGGTCTTACCTTCGAGTTAGTGGCATCAGGGTTGCCTAGTGAACTGAGCGACAGCCTGCCATATGATTGGCTACTGTTAGTGACCATTAGTTTCAGCCGACTCAATTCTTGTCCTACAGGTCACTCAAGAACCCCTCCAGTTGTTACAAGTCTGATAGACTAGTCGATGCCCTACGAAGGAAACCTTATTAGTAGTGAGATGTGAGGCCAAGTTCCCAGGCTACTCTTATAGTTGCCCAGGTACATGTTTCCGTGAAGGACTAGGTCCAGATATACTTGCCTACGTGGCTATGAATCGTCCAGAGGAGCCATTTGAAATCTGTACAAATTAAGTTAAGGTCCAAAGGGACTAGAACCAGAGTATCATAGTGTTACTTCCGGGCTAAGAGTTATAGTAAGCTATCTGTGGAGAGTTAGGGTTGACTGCTTAGGAACGTATCTGGTTGGTATTAGCCCTGTAGTCATCCCAAGCAAATGAATCATGTACACAGTCGCCTATGACCTTATTTTTCTCTTATGAACTATCATTGTCCTAGCATGACCTTCAAGGTATCGCTTAGGCCACTACGAACCTCGCCCTATTCCATCTAGGCTGTTAGAGGTTATAATCACTCCCAGGACCCTCTGGTCAAGTGTTGGCACATGGGGTGTGCCTGTTGGTAGTTATATAAACTGTGTTAGGGACAAGTAGTAGTCGCTTTAGGAATATGGGGCTAGATACGCCTTTTGAGTGACTAGATTTGTGGATTATAGCATACTATCCCTAGTTGGGGTAGATTGTTTTCGTACTACCTCTCACTATGTATAGCTAAGAGGTTGATAGTTGTACAAACTACTTACTAAGCTATATAATGCTTACGGAGCTATGATGCTGCTAATGCTTACGGAGCTATAGATTACTTATGGAGCTACGATGTTGTATTGCTTACGGAGCTACTAAATCGCTTACACAGCCATACATTGTCTACAAAGACTAAAGTGAAGCCTACGAGGCCATATTGAAGTCTATTCACTTATGGACTTCTTCTACGTCGCAGTGGCGATACAGGAACCCAGACGGCTCAGATACAGTTATAGGAGTCCAAACGGCTTAGATATAGTTACAGGAGCCCAGACAGCTCAAATCCAATTATAGGAGCCCAGATGGCTCAAATATAATTACAAGAGCCCAGATGGCTCAAATACAGTTACAGGAGCCTAGATGGCTTAGATACAGTTACTTACAGGACCTCAGGGGTACCAATAGGGGTATATAGACTGATTGACACCTGTCGGGGCTTATGGGGGCCCAGGCAGGTTATTTTCTGTGTTGCTTGCACCTTCCAAGATTATGGGTGCCAAGTTAGGTTCTTGTTCGTATACTTGCCTGTTGGATATAGCTTATGAATGTATAGTCGTGTAGCTTCAGCTCTTACTTGTGTAGTGGTTTACTAGATGCAGGTTATGAATAAAAAATCCTACAGGTTAATTTCCGCCCCTCCTTGCTATTTATTTTCAGTTCTTTATCAGCTTCTATTACTGTCTTACATATTCGATACATATTGTACTAACGCCCACGCATGGGGCGCTGCATACTTGCCTGCAGGTTTAGATAGACAAGTTTCAGGACCTCTGTTAGTAGCTATTCGAAGTCAGTAGATTGGTCAACTTCTTTCATTCGGAGTTTCCAGGTAGTGAATGTTTTCTCTTTTGTTGTACAGTTTTGGGTAGGTCGGGGCCCTGTCCCGACCACTATTCCACTCTTAGAGGCTTGCAGACTACAGTTTTTTAGTTAGTTGGTTGTTGTTGGCCATGTAGGGCCTATGTATGTTATATTTTGCGTGTTGGCCATGTGGGGCCTAGTGTATCTTTTAGGTAGTAGCCTTGTCAGTTATAGTATGAAGACTGCCTACTTTGCTTCAGTTATGACTAGACAGCATAGTGGTCTTGTTGGCCCCAGACTATATTTACTATCGAAATATAGCAGTTTGTTTTCTTGATTTGAGTTGCTGGCAGGCACCAAAGGTGCATATGTCCAACTAGGTTAGCCTAGGTCCCAGTGTGGCATTAGGTGCCAGTCATTCCTCTCAAGGTATGGTGTGACACCCGTGATATCACACCTCATTCGTCCTTTACCTTGGCAAGTCTTAGGATGGCTCTCCTCCATGTGGGCAAGACGTGGGATCATCATGCACTCATACATGATGGTTGTCGGTTATGTTGAGTCTCCCATTATTCCTCATGATTTCAGTTACAGGTGTTCAGGACTCATGAATAATGTTTTATAGCATATTTGACCCATTAATCAGTTTATGGGCTTTCGTTTATAATTTCAAACATGAAAAGTTATATGATTTCTTATTTATAAATCTTGGGTCATTATGTTCAGATTTTGATAAATAGCTTATGAATATGTATGCGTCAGATTTATAGCTTTTAGCATGTAGTCCTTACTCTCATGAACTTTCTTGTCTTATACTCACAATTTCAGAATATCATTTTGTTAGCATGTTTTACTTACCTTACATACTCAGTACATTAAAAGTACTGACCGCATACTCTATGCTATGTCATCTCATGATATAGGTTCGGGTGATCCAGCTCAGTCTCGTCGATAGCTCATTCCCGATTAATCCAGTCCTAATCCCATTTGGGTGATTCCTCATCCTCCGGGGATGTTATTAGTTTTACATTTTCATCATGACTTTCAGTTTCAGACATAGTGAGCTAGTTTGGGGTGTTGTCCCATTAGTTCGTCGTAGTAATAGAGGCTTTTCAGACTATCATGTATAGACAAGTTCAACATTGTTGAGTTGTATGATGCTTTTGTCCTTATGAAATGTAGACTTCCACTTGCGTTGTATTTATGCTTTAATTTCTGCTTGTTTATGCACTTAAGTCATGTTATGTATGTACAATGGGTTAGCTTAGAGCCATTCGTGGTTCTAGGTCTCATGTCTAGGTCTGAGGTCTCATCTCGGGTCGTGCCAGTAAATCACATCAACAGATATAAAAGAAGAGTGAGAATGCCTGGAGTTACACACAATAGTAATGGAAAGATTTGATTTTTTTCAAAGCATGGTTATGAGGTTGTAGTGAGAGTAACTTAGAGCAACAACTCACAGTTTTGTTGCAAAACTAGACTATGGCACTTATCTTCTATGTTACCATTGTATCTACTAAATGTAACAGTATTTAGAGGTCGGACATTTGAGAGGAGCTTCACTCCCTCTCTAATGGAATGGACAAACCATAGATCATAGGGGGTGACTATAATATGGTTCTTCATGCGGAAGAGAAAATAGGGGGACTTACTGTGGTGGACACAAACTATGAAGACTTCAAAACATGCATTGAATCTTGTGATCTTACTTAAGTGAAGTTTAAAGATTTTCCTTTTACTTGGTGGAATGGAAGGGCCGAAAATGATTGCATTTTCGAATGTCTTGATAGAATATTGATGAACTCAGAAGTACTGAATTATTTTTCTCACTCTAAAATAGAGCATCTACCCAGGACTGGCTCAGACCATGCCCCTATGCTTCTTACATATAAGAATAGATGTTACAATAACAAGAAACCTTTTAGGTTTCTAAATTTCTGGATAGAACACAAAAGCTTTAAGGAGGTCATTAGACTAAATTGGGATGACTTTATATCAGATAATCCTTTTTTAAACTTCAAGAGAAAGATAAGGGGGTTAAAAGATCTATAACTTTGTGGAGCAGAGAGACTTTTGGGATATTTTCCAGCAACTTATCATTAGGGAGGAGATAGATAAAATCAAGGCGAAGCTTTTTGAAGATTGTCCTTCAAGTGAGAATAGATGTATCATGCAAATAGACAAGACAAGGTATAATAAATACCTCCATTTTAAAGAAGTATTTTGGAAACAAAAAGCTGGCTATGAGTGGTTTAAAAATGGGGACAGGAATACCATTTTTTTTTCATAGTTTGGTAAAGGGGAGGAGACAAAAGATTAAGGTGAACAGGATTAAGAACTCATAAGGGGATTTGATAGAAGATGAAAGAGAAATTGCAAAAGAAGCGTAGAACATTTCCAAAAGCAGTTTCAGTAAGAAAGATGTCACGACCCAATTGTCCATGATTAGCACCCACACTAGTGTTACACCCCGTAAGTTCCTAACATTTAGTTGGCGTATTCATACGTTCATCAAGAGTTTTAGAGTAAGATGTGTGCGAGAAAGGGCCCGGGGAAAGGTTGAATGAGCGCGGAATCGGGGTTGAAATGGAGAAGGCCGGACAGGCTGCCACAAAGGGCAACATGTCACGAACCTCTCATTGTGCGTTGGGCGTCGTGAGACGGCCCTAAATTGCTGCATTGGGGTTCGTGACATGGACCCCCTATCCACCGCCCAAATATATATATAAAGTCCCTTTATGTGTTGAATCATTTCATATATCAACATTCTCGTCCAACAAGTGAAAGGTACGTAATTTTTAAGTTATTTTCCTCCGATTACACTACCAAATGCTATCCAAATTTAAATTAACTTCAGGTATTGAGGAATAATCCTGCAGGGAGCCTTACTATGGAGTTGATTTCTCAAAATTCGCCTGGCAAATTATAACCCCACTGAGAAAAAATTGTCAGAATTGATTCAAATTGATTTCTATACGATCACAGGCTTCAAATAAGCATTTCTCCCTTCTGAACTCTCGGGAAATTATACATTTTTGGTTGTATTTCGTTAAGTTGAAGTATAGTTAAAATTAGTATTAAAAGTTATCGTTTTTGCAGAATTTAGTATTGAAACTAGTCTCATTCTTCCAATAATACGATTATAGTTGGAAAGGGCTATTGAATATGAATTAAAACTCGCCAGTTAATCAGAAATCGGCGATCCAGGTATGTTAAGGAAAATCTGTACGATAAGTTAGTTTCTTTAGTATTGTAACTCAGTTGAATCCCAGTAAGAGAGCCAGAAGTATATCTATTGTGATTAGTTATTGTTATTAGCTGAGACCAGTATTCTATGTTTAGTATGGGATTGACTTTGCCTTGTTTAGCCTTCCATGACCAGCCCTAGGGTTACTAGCTATGTCGACGCCCGCCAAGGGCGAGATGACGTCGCTCCAAGGAGCGGTATGTCGTCCGCGAGGGATGAAGATGGGTTCCAAGGGCCTCATATAGTCCATTCCATGGTTGGACTATTATATGTCGTATCGGCACCACACCCTCATCGAGCTTGGTGCTAGGGGTGCAGATTTCAAGAGTCCACTAGACTCAGACACAACTATAGTTCAGGGGTCGATCGGGCTCAGTTGCACCCAGGGGACTGGTAGGATGGCTATAGTTATTAGTTGACTTAGTGTGACCTTGTAGGGGTATATAGACTGAAGTGTACTCACCAGGGCTTATGGGGGCCGCGGATGGGTTATTCTGTGCTGATTGTACCTTCTAGCTTATGGGGGCCAGGTAAGGTTCTTGTTTGCATTAGTTACTGATAGATTAGACAGTAGGAAGTTCAGCTATTCAAGTAGTACTTCTACCCCTTTCTTTCAGTTACTTTCGACTTCATTTCAGTTCATTCAGTTATTTACAGTTACTGCCTTACATATTCGGTACATATTGTACTGACTCCCTTCTTGGGACACTGCATTACTTGTCTGCAGGTGCCGATAGACATGGGCCAGGATCTTCTTAGCTTTCAGCCAGAGATAGCAGAGCAGTCAGCTCCTTTCCTATGGAGCTAATAGCTAGAAGGTGTACTCTTTTGTTTGTACAGTTTATGGGTAGGTCAGGGCCCTGTTTCGACCATTATATCTCTCCTAGAGGCTTGCAGATTGATTCAGATTTCCTGTGGTTAGTTTTTGTTGGTCGTGTGGGGCCCATATATGCTTTATCTTACGTGCTGGCCATGTGGGGCCTTGTTTAGCTGTTAGTTAGAGGCCTTGTCGGCCATAGCTTAGTTTAGTGTTGGATTTACTTCACAGTTATAGCTAGACATCATGGTGGTCTTGTCGGCCCTCATAGGATTCCCTGTTATTACCTATTTCTGGTTAGTTATTTTATTTTACAGGTGGCCATAAGGCCTTGCGGTCAGGGGTTGTGTTTACAGCCGAGATGTAACCCGTTGTCTTCTTGACTTAAAGATTGGCATGCACCAGAAGTGCATAAGCCCAGTCAGGTTAGTTCAGATCCTAGTAGGGCACTAGGTGCCAGTCATGCCTCCCAAGGTGGGGCGTGACAAACTTGGTATCAGAGCAGGCCGTATCCCATGGAGTCTGCAAGTCGTGTTAAGTAGAGTCTTATCTATGGATGTGTTGTGCACCACATTCTATAGATAGGAGGCTGCAAGGCGTAATAGGATCGTTACTCTTCCTTCTCTTCCTGTTGTGCTATAGAGTTGTACAGTATAGGGTTGAATCCCTAAGATTACCATATTTTGTTTGTCTATAGAGAAATGTCGGATATACGACAGACCACGACTGACAGGAAGTTGGACGTCGCAGCAGGAGAAGGCACTAGCAGGGTCCCTCAGTCAGATTCAGCCCCGATCTGAGGGAGATAGGGAGAGTTCATCTCGGTCTCCCCAGCAGTCTCTACCCCATCAGGAGCTGCCCGGAGCGACAGATGTGTCGGTACCACCTCCAGTAGCTTCTATACTGATACCATCAGACTAGGAGGTTAGTAGTGTTGTTGTTATGTTAGCTTAGATGATGGCTACACAGCGTCAGCCAGTGGCACCCGTGGTTGCCGAATGTTTAGGAGGACCGGGTAGTTTAAGGGTCCGAGAGTTTCTCGCATTGAGTCCCCCGCAGTTCACAGGGATGGACCGGGATGAGGACCCTCAGGACTTTTTGGACCAGTTGCATTAGATCTTCATGGTAATGCATGCCACGCCTGCGGAGTCGGTTGAGTTAGCGGTATTCCGACTGCGGGACATAGCAGTGTTATGGTACGAGAGTTGGGAGAGGTCCCGAGTTAGAGATGTTCCCCCTCCAACTTGTTCTAGTTTTTCAGAGGCCTTTCTGGACCACTATCTGCCACGAGAAATCGGACAGGCCCGGGTAGATCAGTTTCTGCATCTGTGGCAGGGTTTTATGAGTGTTTAGAGTAGGATATGAGATTTGAATGCTTGTCCCAATATGCACCAGCTTTTGTAGATACTATGCCAACTAGGGTGCACCAGTTCATTATGGGGCTACTTCCAGAATATGTAGAGACTTGTATTACAGCCACTCTGCGAGAGGACATGGATATTGTTCGTGTCCAGGCATTCACTCAGAATATTGAGGGGATCAGGAAGCGGCAGCGGGAGATAGAAAGGGCAAATCAGGAGCAACGCCATAGGGCTAGACCTAGTGATGCTCAGGCAGAGTTTCAGGGTGGACCCAGGCCATGACTATCAGGCAAGCCAGCCAGACCCCCACCTCCACCGCAGCAGCAGGGGGGTAGACTAGGCCGTCGGGGGTAGTTAGGACCCGGCGAGAGCTCACGACCATCGGGTTTGCAACAGTAGAGAGTTTCAGAGCAGAGTAGATTCACCGTGCCACTTTTCCCTATTTATAGTCGACATCATCCTGGGCGTGCAAGTATGGTTCTTCGGCGTGTTATACCTATGGACAAGAGGGTCACCTTATGAGAGATTATCCAGCTAGGGGTCAGAGTGATCGAGACCGACATAACAGATCTTTAGTAGGGTCACGTGTCCCAACATCTCCAGCAGGGCGTAGGCCCTCAGCTCCAGCCGGCAGAGGCCGAGGCAGGTTAGGGGCATCTAGCTCAGGCACCGGGCCAGATTGCACTTATGCTTTACCAGGAAGACAAGAGTCAGAGTCATCGCCAGATGTGGTGACAGGTATGCTAGACATTTGCTTTCATTCTGTTTATGTTTTGATAGACCTAGGTTCCACTTTATCTTATGTGACGCCACTAGTAGCCCAGAAATTCGGGAATCACGCCAGAGTTGCTTCAGCGACCTTTTTCGGTGTCCACACCCGTCGGTGATTCTATTATAGCTAAAGGATCTACCGGGGTTACACATTAGAGGTTGTTGGTCACCAGACTTTAGCAGATTTGGTGGAATTAGAAATGATCGATTTTGATGCAATTATGGGTATGGATTGGCTAGCACCATGTTATGCCAATGTAGAATGTTGGACCAATACCATCCGATTTCACTTTCTATGGGAGGTAATACGGGAGTAGAAAGGCAATGCAGCCACGCCAAAAGGTAGGTTTATATCCTATCTTCGGGCGAGGGAGTTGATAGCAAAGGGCTGTATTTATCATATTGTCAGGGTTCAGGATGTCCAGGAAGAATGCTCGACTCTTCAATCTATTCCTGTAGTCAAAGAATTTCCAGATGTATTTTCAGATGAACTTCCTAGTATTCCCCCAGAACGGGAAATCGATTTCTCTATTGACCTACTACCAGACACTCAGCATATATCCATCCCTCCGTATAGAATGGCTCCTGCAGAACTTAGAGAATTGAAAGAGCAATTGAGAGATCTGCTAGATAAGGGCTTTATCAGGCTGAGTACTTCACCGTGGGGTGCACCAGTTCTATTTGTAAGAAAGAAGGATGGCTCCCTCCAAATGTGTATAGATTATCGGCAGTTAAACAAAGTCACTATCAAGAACAAATACCCACTTCGAAGAATAGATGACTTGTTTGATCTGCTATAAGGGGCGAGATACTTTTCTAAGATTGATTTGTGGTCAAGGTATCACCAGGTGCGGGTTCGAGAAAGAGATATTCCAAAGACCGCTTTCAGGACCAGGTATGGCCACTTTAAATTCCTAGTCATGTCCTTCGGATTGACGAATGCTCCAGCAGTGTTCATGGATCTGATGAACAGCATCTTCAGGCCATATCTAGACTTGTTTGTGATAGTGTTTATTGATGATATTCTGGTGTATTCTCATTCAGAAGTAGAATATCGAGATCATTTGTGAATAGTGCTCCAGATTCTCAAGGATCTCCAGTTGTATGAAAATTTTTCTAAATGTGAGTTTTGGCTGAATTCTATAGCCTTTTTAGGCCATATCGTGTCAGAGGCTGGTATTCAGGTAGACTCATAGAAGATCGAGGCAGTAAATACATGGCCTAGACCTACAACTCTGACTGAGGTGCACAGTTTCTTGGGGTTAGCTGGGTACTATAGAAGATTTGTAGAAGGGTTTTCGACCTTATCAGCGCTTTTGACAAGTTAACTCAGAAAGCAGCTAAATTTCATTAGACTGAAGCATGTGAACAGAGTTTCCAAGAACTGAAAACCAGATTGACATCAGCACCAGTACTAGCGTTGCTAGAAGGATCAGAAGGTTATGCAGTGTATTGTGATGCTACGGGTGTTGGGTTAGGGTGTGTTCTGATGCAACAAGGTAAAGTAATTTCTTATGCTTCGAGGCAGCTGAGGAAGCATGAAAAGAACTATCCCACTCATGACCTAGAGTTAGCAGCAGTAATTCACGCCTTAAAAATCTGGAGACATTACCTGTATGGGGTGCATGTGGACGTCTTTACTGATCACAAGAGCCTCCAGTACATCTTTACACAAAAAGAATTGAATCTGCGACAACGTCGTTGGTTAGAATTGTTGAAAGACTACGACGTAGACATTTTTGTATCATTCGAGGAAGTCCAATATTCTAGCAGATGCCCTAAACCGTAGATCAATGGAGAGTTTGGCACATTTGAGGCCTGAACAACGGGAACTGGCCCGAGAATTACACCAGTTAGCCAACTTAGCCGTCCGAATAGTGGATTCGGGAGACAATGGGGCTATAATTCTGAATACAACAGTATCATCCCTGGTAGTGGAGGTAAAAAATGGCAATATGAAAATCCTCATTTAGAACAGCTCAGAGATAAGGTGCGGCAGGGAGAAGTATCAGCTTTTGGGGTAACTGAGGATGGAGTTTTGAGATGTAGGGGTCGTCTTTGCGTTCCAGATGTGGCAAGACTTCGCAGTAGATCATGGAAGAGGTACATTATTTCTGTTATTCTCTACACTCAGGCTCAACAAAGATGTATCATGACATAAAAGAGGTTTACTGGTGGCCGGGAATGAAAAAGGGGTTCCAAAATTTGTACACAATTCCCTAACTACCAGCAGGTAAAGGCTGGACATCAAAAATCCTTCGGACAACGCAGGAGATAGCAGTGCCTATGTGGAAATGGGAGGTAATTAATATGGATTTTATGACAGGATTACCCCGTACTAGACGCAGATTTGATTCTATTTGGGTGATAGTTGATAAGTTGACGAAGTCAACTTATTTTCTGCCAGTCAAGAACAATTTATCAGCCGAGGACTATGCCGATTTATACATCAGGGAAATAGTTAGACTACATGGTGTCCCAGTATCTATCATTTCTGATAGAGGAGCACAATTTACAGCTAGGTTCTGGCATTCATTTCAGAGAGGCTGGGAACACAGGTTAATCTGAGTACAGCCTTCCACCCTCAAATAGACGGGCAGGAGGAATGTACAATTTAGATGCTCGAGGATATGTTACAGGCATGTGTTCTAGACCTGGGGGGGCAGCTGGGATGAACATTTACCCCTTATTGAATTTTCTTATAATAATAGTTACCATTCGGTAATTCAGATGGCACCATACGAGGCCTTATATGGGAAGAAGTACAGGTCTCCTATTGGTTGGTTCGAGGTTGGAGAATCAGGGTTAATTGGACCAGACATAATCCACCAGTCAGAGGATAAAGTAAAGCTTATCAGAGAGCACTTGCTGACAACTCAGAGTCGTCAGAAATCTTACTCTGATGTGCGGCGTAGAAATCTGGAATTCAATATAGGCTACTGGGTATTTCTGAAAGTTTCGCCAATGAAGGGCATGATGAGGTTTGGTAAAAAGGAAAAACTGATCCCGAGATTTATTGGGTCGTATCAGATCCTCCGAAGAATAGGCCAAGTGGCATACGAGTTAGATTTTCCTTCAGAGTTAAAATCTGTTCACCCGGTCTTTCATGTGTCGATGTTATGGAAGTGCATAGGGGATCCGTCCCGAGTTGTTCCAGTCGAGGACGTCCAGGTTACTGAGGAGTTAGCCTGCGAAGAAGTTCCAGTGGCCATATTAGATTGGCAGGTTCGTAGGTTGAGAACAAAAGACGTCGCCTCTGTTAAGGTACTGTGGAGAAACAAGAATAGGAAAGAGATGACCTGGGAAGCCGAGAACGACATGAGATTAAGATATCCTCAATTGTTCCAGGGTTAGTCTAGACTATGCAGATAAGGTAAAGTTGTTGATTCAGTTATTGTTTTATAATTTATGATACTTATATTGTTCAGTTGACTACAATCCTATTGTGAAAGAGTTGTTATAGCGTCATATGAGATATCTATATTGGAATTTTCTGTGTTTCAGGATTTTCATATAGTCCATATTACAGGGGAGACTCTGCCAAAATTTTCCCAAAATAATAGTTAAAAGAGTTAAACTCCTGTAGGTTGAAGTTGACATTCGAGGAAGAATGTTCCTAAGGGGGGGAAGATGTCACACCTAGTAAGTTCCAAACGTTTAGTTGAAGTATTCATACGTTCATCAAGAGTTTTAGAGTACGACGCGTGCAAGAAAGGGCCCGGGGAAAGGTAAAATATGCGCGAAATTGGGGTTGCGAGGGAGAAGGCCGGACAGGCTGCCACAAGGGGCAACGTGTCAAAGACCTCTCCCTGCATGTTGGGCGTCGTGACACGGCCTTAAATTGCCGCGTTGGGGTCCATGACACGGACCCCCTGTCCATCGCCCAAGTATATATATAAAGTCCCTTTATGTGTTGAATCATTTCATATATCAACATTCTCGTCCAACAAGTGAAAGGTACGTAATTTTTAAGTTATTTTCCTCCAATTACGCTGCCAAATGTTGTCCAAATTCAAATTAACTTTAGGTATTTAGTTATAAGCCTGCAGGGAGCATTACTACGGAGTTAGTTTCTTGAAATTCACCCGGAAAATCGTAACCCCACCGAGAAAAAGTTATCATAATTGCTCCAAATTGATTTCTATACGATCACAGGCTTCAAGTAAGCATTTCTCCCTTCTGAACTCTCGAGAAATTATACATTTTCGACCGTATTTCTTTAAGTTAAAGTATAGTTAATATTAGTATTAAAAGTTATTATTTTTGCTGAATTTAGTACTGAAACTAGTCTCATTCTTCCAGTAATACGATTACAGTTGGAAAGGGCTATTGAATACGAATTGAAATTCGCTAGTTAATCAGAAATCGGCAATCCAGGTATGTTAAGGCAAATCCCTTCGGCAAGTTAGTTTTTTTAGTATTGTAACTCAGTTGAATCCCAATAAGAGAGCAAGAAGTATATCTATTGTGATTAGCTATTGTTATTAGCTGAGAACAGTATTCTATGTTTAGTCTGGGATTGCCTTTGCCCTGTTTAGCCTTCCATGACCAATCCTAGGGTTACTAGCTGTGTCGACGCCCGCCAGGGGCAAGATGACATCGCTCCAAGGAGTGGTATGTCGTCCTCGAGGACGATGATGGGGTCCAAGGGCCTCATACAGTTCATTCCATGGCTGGACTATTATATGTCGTATCGGCACAACACCCTCGTCGAGCCTGGTGCCCGGGGTGCAGATTTCAGGAGTCCACTAGACTCAGACACAGCTCTAGTTCAGGGATTGAGCGGGCTCAGTTGCAGACCCATGGGACTGGTAGGACGGATATAGTTATTAGTTGACTCAGTGTGACCTTGTAGGGGTATATAGATTAAAGTGTACTTGCCAGGGCTCATCGGGGCCCCGAGTGGGTTATTCTGTGTTGGTTGTACCTTCCGGCTTATGGGGGTCAGGTAAGGTTCTTGTTTGCTTTAGACTGATAGATTAGACAACAGGAAGTTCAGCTATTTAGGTAGTACTTCTACCCCTTTCTTTCAGTTACTTTCGGTTTCATTTCAGTTGATTCAGTTATTTACAGTTATTGCATTACATATTCGATACATATTGTACTGACGCCCTTCCTGGGGCGCTGCATTACTTGCCTATAGGTGCCGATAGACGTGGGCTAGGATCTTCTTAGCTTTCAATCAGAGTTAGCAGAGCAGTCAGCTCCTTTCCTCTGGAGCTAATAGCTAGAAGGTTTACTCTTTTGTTTGTACAGTTTATGGGTAGGTCGGGCCCCTGTCTCGACCATTATATTACTCCTAGAGGCTTGCAGATTAATTCAGATTTCCTATAGTTAGTTGTTGTTGGCCGTGTGGGGCCCATATATTCTTTATCTTATGTGTTGGCCATGTGGGGCCCTGTTTAGCTATTAGTTAGCGGCCTTGTCGGTCATTGCTTAGTTTAGTGTTGGTTTACTTCACAGTTATAACTAGACATCATGGTGGTCTTGTCGGCCCACATAGGATTCCCTGTTATTACCTATTTCTGGATAGCTGTTTTCTTTTACAGGTGGCTATAAGGCCTTGTCGGCCGGGGGCTGTGTTTACAGCCGAGATATAGCCCATTGTTTTCTTGACTTAAAGATTAGGCATGCACCAAAAGTGTATAAACTTAGTTAGGTCAGTTTAGATCCTAGTAGGGCACTAGGTTCCGATCATGCCTCCAAGGTGGGGCATGACAACTAAACCCCCGTTGGGCGAACAACTGATTTCCCCAATAGTTACCCCAAAATTTATCATTCATTAGAAAATTGTTACCAAAAATAAAATGAACTAAATTTATCATCAAGAATAACCGATTTCAAAACAAACTTTACTACGAATCCCCAGACCTGATTGTCATTGCACCAAACATCTCATTACAACTTTACGAAATGCTAAGTCTAAAATGTAAAGGAAAAATCAAATGTCTGGAAAAAGAAAGACATCCTCGACGGGAGAGTGGTATTTCCTCCTTGGTCAGCTCACCTCTAAAACTCTGTTATTTCTTTATAGGTGAAGACGTGAGGAACTTCCTAGATCAAATTCTGCACTCAGAAAAGAAGTGCAGGCGTAGGGTCAATACAAAGCACGGTACTAGTAGGCATCATCGACCGACCCTAAATAATAACAAATATGCACATTAATAACAATACAAGACCCATCTTCAACATAAAAAGAACCTACAAAACATTTCAAACACAAAAGCTCCACTCAGGAAAACAGCCGGTCTGCTCACTAGATTGGGCCATTTGCTGCGGCTGTCTTGCCACAACGGAAAGGTTTCCGCTGCAGCAGTACTGTCTTAGGTAGTAGCTTGACTATGTTGTACTTTCCCATTCTTCAACTTAACAGGTTCATTATTCACATAATCCACCACTATCTCTCAGATAAATACGCTTAAGAACGACAATTATCATCATCAAGAATCACTCACGAGTACCAACGGGAAATATGGTAGAAACCACTCATCAGTTCCGACATTGTGACAAGTCACACTTAGAGACATGTTCTTTAATATCCAAAATCACATTACATAGCTGAATTAACACAACCTCTTAGCACATTGTTCATACACTTTGTTTGCATAAAAGGACAACACCACATAAGTGCATAATATGAAAACCAAAGATGACACGGGCACAAGCCTCCGCCATATCACTATATATACTCAATCATACAATCAGTGTACACATATACTAGAGGGTTTTATTTCTGCCCTTTCAGTCATGACCTGCAGGGGACTCTAGAAATCTATGTACCATACTGGCGTGCTACCCGCTCCCACTCATATGCTCATGCGGATGCTCCCCTTGTACACGAGCCACTCAATAATAATATTTGCTCATCCGGATACTCTCCTCAAGCTCGAGCCTCTCATTTCAAGAAATAGTTAATATTTCAGCCATTCTCATCCTTAAATCATAACAATGTGCATTACATAATCAAAACCATATATGTAAATAAACCTATCAATTCATCAGAGTCTACGCTCCATTCCCTCACTTTCTCAAATACAATACTAAGTTCATATGATAGATTGATAACACGAAATTCATTACAAACTTCCATATGATCACAACAACAAATTATACTCATCTTATATCAACATGATAATTTCCATTTATTCACATAAAAATGCTCATAACAAGGAATGTCCAAAGACAAATCAAATATAATCATTACATAAGCACACAATCCATTACGTAGGGTCTAACCCTATAACCATAACTTACCTAAAATTCGAACACGAAGAGTCAATCACTCCACCAAAGCTAGAAGGGTGGAGAAACCTAGAGTTAGTGTGGGTGACTGGGTATTCCTGAAGGTTTCACCGACGAAGGGTGTGACGAGATTTGGTAAGAAAAGCAAGCTAAGCCCAAGGTTTATTGGGCCTTATCAGATTCGCCGAAGGATAAGCCATTAGAATCCGTTCACATAGTTTTCCACATACTAATGTTCAGAAAGTGCATAGGATATCTCTCCAGAATTGTCCCAGTTCAAGATGTTCAAGTCACAGAAGAGTTAGCTTATGAAGAAGTTCTAGTAGTCATACTAGACCGGCAGATCCGTAGATTAAGAACTAAAGATGTTGCTTCTGTCAAGGTATTATGGCGGAATAAGAACCGAGAGGAGATGATCTGGGAAGCAGAAGATAATATGAAAGTCAGATATCCTCAGTTATTCTAGACTTAGTTAGATTACGCAGCCAGAGGTATGTTGTTATTATTGTTTCATGAGTTGCTTTATATTCATGTAAATGTGGAGTAGCTGACTCCAGTTTATTGTGAAATGAATACTATAGTATCGTGTGGAGTACCTGTATTGG
>JACEIK010016278.1:0-12642 GCA_018107945.1 Datura stramonium
CTTACCTTAGCCCTGTAGCACGACGATTTGTCGGCCGAATTTCGCGAAACTAAATCCGTAGGAATGCTCCCTGCTGCTAAATACCTCGGTATCTGAGGTTGATTTGAATTTGGACTATGTTTGACGGCGTAATCGAGTGATAATTTATAATACTCTTCGTACCCTCTGTCTTCTCTCACGTTTTCTAAATTTTTTTTGATGAATTAATGAATAAAACCGAAGTGGAGGCTTTATATACTAGTGCCTGGACAGGGCCAACGTGTCACGGAGCCAACGCGGAGGCTCCACCTCCGTGACACGTTGCCATCGTGGAGGGGTTCTGCTCCGGCTCCTTCCGTGATGGTTTGATAGGTTTCCAGTTCGGTCTTTTCCCGGGCCTTTTTCTAGCATGTATGGCTTTCAAATATGCTTAACCAACACGCGAATAGGCCATCTATGTGTTAGAAATTTTACGGGGTGTAACACTGCAGCATGAGTCCTAGTTATATATGTGGGATGAACCATATCTACTCAGGCAAGGGCCAGATCAAGTGATGAGATAGTGCATTCCTGAGAGTCAGGTAACACGGGTTTTGAGAAGCTGTCATTCCTCGTCGTATGGCGGTCATCATGGAGGAGAGCGTATTGCTCATAAAGTGCTCAAATCAGGTTTCTTTTTGGCCAACTTTATTCAAGGATGCAGCAACATATGTCAAGTCTTGTGATCAATGCCAGAGAACGGGTACAATTAGCAAAAAACATGAGATGCCATTGCACAACATCTTGGAAGTCGAGGTATTCGGCGTATTGAGGATTGATTTCATGGGGCCATTTACACCGTCATTCGGCAATCAATATATTTTTGTGGCGGTGGATTATCTTTCCAAATGGGTTGAGGCCACAGTTTTTCCCACTAATAATGCCAAGGTAGTGGCCAAGTTTGTGAAGAAGCAGATTTTTGATAGGTTTGGAACCCCACGAGCTATTATTAGTGAGGGAGGTTCACACTTTGTTAGCAACTGGTTCTGACACCTATTGGCCAAATATGGAGTTCGGCATAAAGTGGCTACAACATACCATTCTCAGACAAGCGGGTAGGTAGAAGTATCGAACAGGGAAGTCAAGCAGATTCTACAGAAAAATGTAAATGCTCAACGAAAGGACTGGGCAAGAAAATTAGATGATGCTTTGTGGGCGTATAGGAATGCCTATAAGACGCCGATTGGGACTTCACCTTATCGATTAGTTTATGGGAAGGCCTGTCACTTGCTTTTGGAGCTTGAACATTAGGCATATTGGGCTGTGAGGAAGCTGAACATGGATCCCGAGTTAGTTGGGAAAAAACGGTTTCTACAATTGTATGAGCTGGACGAGTTTCAATGGCATTCATATGAGAGTGTTAAGCTATACAAAGAGAAGACCAAAAGGTGGCATGACAAAAATATAGTGCCTCGAATCATCGATCCTGGACATATGGTGTTACTATTCAACTCCCGGTTGAAGTTATTTCTAGGGAAGTTGAGGTCTAAGTGGTCCAGACCATTTGAGGTTGCTATGATGACCCCGTACGGGGCGGTTGAATTTTTGCAAGAAGATAAAAGTGCCACATTTTTTGTAAATGGTCAAAGGTGTAAGCATTACTAGGATGAGGGCGTTAATCGAGAGAAGACGTCTATCACCTTATCTGAAGAATGAATGTTAGTTGGGTCATGCCGCGATTGTAAATCAGGTGTTGCACGGGAGGCAACCTGTGAGTGTAATGTAATAGTTAGGATTTACTTTTTAAAAAAAGGTCGTTCCACGACTAAAACTACGGCGCTGGGTAGGAGGCAACCCACATTTTTCTAACTTATTGGTGTTTTTGGCTGATTTACAGGATGCTATAGAGCGTAAAAAATGATTTAGGGGACGAACACATTGCAAGAGTAAAAGTTAAGGCTAAAAGTTCAAAGGTAAGTTAAAAGGAAAATTAGGCCTAAATAGTGAGCCTATGTGATAGCTCCGTGTCACGGAGCTTGATCTCCTCTTTCAGGTCCGTGTCATGGAGCCATATTAAGCACTTGCATTATAATCCAGTGAGGGTGCATGATGCTGGCGTGTCACGGAGCTCTTCCTCCGCATTAGGCTCCGTGACATGTTGACATGTAATTCACGACTGGTTTCATTAAAATGTCGGGTCGAACCGCCCCAAATTCTCCTCTTTTAATTACAAATTCCACTATTTCACTCTATTTCGATTCATCTCCGCGACAGAACCTC
The DNA here is from genome assembly GCA_018107945.1 of Datura stramonium. Taxonomy (NCBI): domain Eukaryota; kingdom Viridiplantae; phylum Streptophyta; class Magnoliopsida; order Solanales; family Solanaceae; genus Datura; species Datura stramonium. The sequence goes on from JACEIK010016278.1 coordinate 2,239, forward strand.
CATTCCCCTCCCTTCTTGAACGTGCCACAGCTTAGGGCTTCAAGAATCACCCCCTCTCTTGATAAAAATCAAGCTTCACACGTATGTTTCGATTTTCTCCCTCTTCTATGATGTAAATTCTAGACATGAACATATGGGTAAGTAAGGGTAAACCCTAAGGCATGTGTACTTGGTGGAAACAAGTTTGTGTTGGGTAATCATGACATTACTTGATGATATTTGCTTCTTGCAATTGGTAATAACATGGTTTCTTAAATTTGGCATAGAAATTAAGTGTGGGGTGCTTGAAGGGTTGAGGGATGATGAAAAGGGGGAGTAAAAAACGTAAAATAGGGAAAATTCATGCCTTTGTTCTACAATTAGTTTTTCAAGATGGTTGTAAATTGCACTGGTCTCCTCTGAGTACCATCGAAATGGGGTGAGTAAAGAGGGAACCATGGTGTAGTAATGATGCAAGCATGAATGGTTGGCTGTGTATTCTAAATCAAGAGACCATTGTGAGGCTAGGACATGGGAATTGTGCATTACAGGTAGAGTAGGACATGTTGAATGACATACTACACTATGCCTAAGCCCGTTGTGCAAAAATTTTGTTATTTGTAAATATGGGCATTCATAGATTGTAACTGCTCCTGATTACAAGTCCTAAATTGCTTGAAGTCTAATTAAAGCAACATTAACTCCCTGTAAATGCTAGTGTCATGGGTCTGAGTTATTTGAGTGTACAAAGTCTAATTAGTACAAGATAATTGCAAATTTTAATATCTCAGTGCAAAGTGCCTTAAGTGACATGTTGTCTAATGTTGTGTGTGTTGGATCTTTTCAAAATGATGATTATGATTCAATGTGGGAGAAACTAGTCATTATGGTGTACAGAAGGGAAAGTCTGAGTACCCGAATAACAATGACTAGTGAACCCATGCCAGCAACTAAGTGTGGGATAATCAACTGAAGCCCTCACTTAGTGTTGGCTAGCCATGTTAAATACTGATGAATTTGGTCTCTGTGTTTTGGATGAACAAGAACAATGTCTGCTAGACAAGATAAAGAAAAAGGTGTTTCATCCTCTGGCACAGGCCGAAAAAGGCTCCGATTGGGCGCTGCTGTGCCAGCAGCCCCACTAGTTCCCAGGGGCCAGAAAAGGCGGTTTGACACAAGATGGGTGGTAGATGAAGGTAAAAAATGGTATGCAAAGCATAAGGAGTCAAAATACTTCCCGAAGGAGTAAATTGATTGGGAAAGTTTGGCACAGGAGTTCCCCCGTATAATGAAAAGGATACACAACTTGGGCATGGACTTCATTTTCAATGAGCCTAGGGAGTGTATTTTACACATGGTGCGGGAATTCTACACGAATTGGGACCCTACTCTTCGCAACCACATAGTCAAGATTCGAGGTCAGGTCATCCCTTTTGAGGCACATCACTTAAATGCCATCTTGGGGACCCCTGACAAAGATCCACATCCACTCCTCTAGCTTAATATCACCCCGCCATATGCTGACATTCGACACACATTATGCAGGTAGCGATCAATAGCCAGATGGATTCACCACAAGGAAAAAGAGTACCATCAGACATTGCCCTATTCATAGATGAACATAGAGGCACGAGTTTGGTTGAAGATTGTCTGTAGCTGCCTCATTCAAGGGGTACATATGACTGATGTCACTATGGACAGGGTCTGCCTGGTATACACCTTAATGTGAGATGTGGAGATCAATATTGGGGCTGTGATCAAATCAGCCATGAAAAAGGCGAGGTTGCACCAGGGGCATAGGTATGGTTTTGGCGGCTTACTCACCACCTATCTTAGGATCAAGGACATTGAAGAGGAGGCTATAGACTATATACCAAGGGTAGAACGGTGCACTATGGAAGTGACCAAGACTAAGGCGTCAGACACTACATATGGCCAGTTCTCACATTAGCCAAGCGACACGCTCGAGATGACAGCTATGCAGCCAAGATGCTTTGACTACAAATGCTGCAGCTGTGCATTGGTGGACGGCCCGCAACAGAGGAGGAGCTTTGGCAGGTGGACAAGGACTACCCGAGTAATGAGCATGCTAGAGCCAGGTGCAGGATTGGCCCAGCGTTTGTAGAGCTGGTGGATGATGATATACCCACCGATGAGAGAGGCGTCGGGAGGACTCAAACATTGAGTCGGACGATGATGAGGGGGATAACTCTGACCTTGGTGAGGAGGTCTTTACACCCGATGAGGAGATTGAACAGTTTTTTGATCAGGGAGTCTTCACCACCTTAACTTTATTTTTGTATTGATCCGTTGCTAGCACTAGGGATAGTGCTCAATATAAGTGTAGGGTGGTCATTTTGTGTTTATCTATTTTTCTATGATTCTTTGACTGTGGCATGTATAAACTGTGTGGCATGTATAAACTGGTAACAACTAGACGTTGTGGCATGTTATTTGAAATTTGTGGCTAGGAACGAGATTTGGTACTTAGTCTGTAATAGCTAGTAAGCTTATCTATTCTGTTGTTTTGTAATTGCTAAGAAGCTAATATGTTCTGTTCCTAGGCTGTTGCTTGTAAGCTTATCTATTCTGTTGCTTGTAATTATTTTTCAATTTGTTTCTTTTTTTGGTTTATCGGCTTTTATTTTTTGTGCTTTTTCCGAGAATAGTCCCTTTGAACCGAATAGGACTTTAATTTTTTTTAGCCAAAGGTAGAGATTGTTCCCTATGATGGATGGATGACGACCGTTTTAAGTGAAATTAGTCATGCTTAGGAAATAAAACCATCACTAAAATGCTAAGGTACTTCACTTGGTCAGATGCTAGACTTCATGGAATATACATTTGAACAACCAAATAGTGAGGAGAAAATGGTAGGATCACATAATGCCTTAGTGTTCAACTCTAAACTGTAAATTGTAGGCTTAATTGTGCTTGACACTCAATGTGGATGAAATCATAAAAAGGGTATGAGTTAACCAAGTTGTAACCTCTGTGCCATGTGTGGTGAGAATTAGTTATATTTCTTGCTAACTAACATCAAGAATTTGCCTTGTGTGTATGAAAAACTTAAAGTGGCATTAAACTTAGCGAATATGATTAAGGAACTTCATTGTGAACTAAGCTAGTTGACCTGTCTCACTCATTGTCCCTCACCTTGATGCCATCCCTAGTGAGCCTCGTGATAAAATTCATGGCAACTCATCATAAACTAAGATAGCTTTGGAAGTTCCAAGAGGACCCATGACAAAATCCCAAAAAAGAAATTTGAAGACCAACTTAATGGGCTGGAATTAGCTATTAAAAAGTGCTTTTTAATGGAAGAAGATCACAAGCCCAATGAAGATATTTTCTCTGAGTCTTACATCTATTTGAAGGCCCAAATTAAAGTCCAAGAGGAGATAAAATGGAGCCCAAATCATCCCCTAAATAGAGAAAATACTGCAACATTTTTTAAATTAGTTTTTAGAATTAAATTTAAAGTTATTTTATTCTATGTTTACTCCTAGGACTTTGTGTGTGGAAGCCTTCTATGCCATTTAATAGTTGTTTTATTCTATGTTGACTTCATAGGNGATAATGTGTGTGGTAGTTTTCTAGGTCCTAGGAAGTATCATTTTCATTTATGATATCTTTTGACCAACCTCTTCTTCACTACTATATAAAGGGGTCTTTATTCATTCATGAAGATCAGATTTTGAATATTAATATATTTGAGAGTTCTTTTGAACCTTTGTGGCAGATTACTTTTGAATTTATCTTGCAACCTAACTAGTTCACAGTTTGTGGTAGTAAGATAATTTTCTTTCTTGATATCTTTGGTTTCTTCTTGGTATTCTTAGAAGGCGATTAGTACACTTACTAATTGTTGTCTAACGTTACTCACGAAGTGGTCAAGATCCGATTCTAAACTTGATTAGTTTCTCAAGTAAAAGCTTTGTTTTACCTATAGACAATTCGTTGTTACTTGGATCATGTAAAATCTATATCTTTTAGTTCTTGTTTAGTCTTTCAATTAGTTTCCTAGTTTTTCTTCCGCATTTGTTTTAAATTCATACTCTAGTTTTGAGATTCCCAACCTTTGCGTTATCAAGTGGTATCAGAGTGGTTTTATCAATATTCCATTCTTGATAATCTTGGGAGTTTCTTGAATAAAGAGGGAAAAAAGCGTTACTGTAGCAGTGAATAGTAACATTAAAGAAAACACTATTGTGGCAGTAAACAGTAACATTTAAGAAACAGCCAATTTTTTTTTATTGCTCTTCAAGAAGATTTTCCTCATCTAATTGTTTCAAAAGAAAAAAAAAGGAAAGAAAGAGAGGTTTTTGATAGAACACAACAAGAGGGGATCCTAGATCTTTATCTTATTCTAAAACCCTTTCCTTTTGTTCAAGTCTTGTTTCAACATTGGTTCTTTACTTTTTTTTGGTGCCCCAAAATTCTTTATTTTACTTTAAGAACTTGACACTAGTGGGGTTAAATATAAATCCATGAAGTCTTTTTCCAAAGTTCATTTGAGAGAAAAAAGGTAGGAGTGGGTGAGAACAATTGAAGGAAAAAAAGCCAAGTTTGAGTGATACATAATTTTCTTTTAGATATCTAATACGGGTGATAGTGATGGTGAAAAGGGGGCTGCTCAAGAAGCGGAGATCCGAGGAAGAAATGATTTTACTTTACAAGCTATGCACCAACAATTTGAAAGATGGAACTTACAATTCCAAGAGATAAAGGATGCCATTTCTGAAAAAATGAGACAATAGCTAAACTTAGGAGGGCAAATCAACCTGTTGTACTACCCCAAAATAATCCTAGACCTCAAAATAGGAGAAATGTACCCCATGCCCCCATTGTGAATAAAAAAAATCCTATTTATGATTTGGATTATGATTTTGATGTAAATCTAGATAGGATAGGGAGAGATTGAAGAGGACAACGAGCTAGATTGGAAAATGACAACATAAATAGCATAAAGATGAAGATGCCATCTTTCAAGATCACAAGAGATCCAAATTTGTACCTTGATTGGGAGTGGAGAGTTGAGGCCATTTTTTATTGTCACAACTATTTGGAAGGTAAGAAGGTTAAGCTTGCTATTGTTGAATTTTCTAATTATGCTTCTATTTGGTGGAAAAAGCTTAAGAGGGATAGACAACAAAGATGGAGAACCACCCATTTCTACTTGGGCTGAGATGAAGAGAGTCATGAAGAAATGATTTGTGCCTTCGCACTTTCAAAGAGACCTACAACAGTGTGTTTAATCAACGTTACTCACGAAGCGGTCAAGATCCGATTCTAAACTTGATTAGTTTCTCAAGTAAAAGCGTTTGTTTAACCTATAGCCAATTCGTTGTTACTTGGATCTTGTCAAATCTATATCTTTTAGTTCTTGTTTAGTCTTTCAATTAGTTTCCTAGTTTTTCTTCCGCATTTTTTTTAAATTCATACTCTAGTTTTGAGATTCCCAACCTTTGTGTTATCACCTCGTTTGAACCTTCAAGCCTAATTTTATTGGAATAGCCTCACTAAGTAGCCTTACCCTATTTGTTCGAATGGACTCAATGTTACTTCGATCCAAATAGGTCCTATTGCACTTTATTGAAACATTATTTCAAAGGAGATGATCAAAGAAATGGGTGAAGAGTAAAGGGAGGAAGAATTGGTGTGTGTACTCAATTTGTCGGTCATAAGCTATATGTAAAAAAAATGATGTATATACTTATACACTTGTATATATATATATAGTGTATTGATGAGTTTAAGGCAAGGGTACACACTCCTTACATCTGGTATAAGAATAAGTATGTGAAAGGAAAAATAATTTTTAAGGAGGTGGAGTGAAGGGCGAAATAAGTAAGGTGCTGAAAAGAGAAATGTGTTATTGTCTTAAAATGCATAGGGATAAGAGTCACTATGACCCAAATAATCCTACCAGTTCCTTAGCCGATATTACAACCCGAAAAAGCTCTTTTGATCCTACAAGTTAATGTTATGCTCGGTTGAGTAGTATACTATAGGCAAACTCATGGTGTATTAGTTTTGCTTGAAATAATATTTGGAGCGTGAGTGAATCAATTATAGTATTTGCTTAATTTTGATCATATTGATCTCATTAAAGTAGGGACATTGCATATAAGTGAGTGCACATGATGGTGAATCCCTTGTGAAGCTAATGACCTCGCTACTATGATTCAGACATGTTGGCTGGATTTTCAGTTGAAAAGTTATTCATTAGGGATTGTGTGATTCTGCTTATGAATATGGTGAGTGAAGACCATGCTTGACTAAATGAATTGTATTCCATGATTAAAGTGTTTAATGCAACTAGATGTGAGCTATCTAGGTCCACTTATGATGGTAATGTTGTTGAAATCATGTCTAGGATACTAAAGAATTGTCCGAGGATGAACAAGGTCATAAGTGTAGGGTGGTGATCTTGGGCGTATTTATACGACCAAACTCTGTATTTTCAACCATACGGGAGCCTAGTTGAGGATAACACCGATGTATTTGTGTATATTTTGGGTTAATTATGTTTTCAGACTAATAAATGCGATGTGACTATTTGCAGGTGGATAAGACAATAAAGTCAGCATGATATGGCGGATGATATTCGGAGTTGAAGTATGGAAATTTTCGGAGAACTTAAAAACTGATTTGGGAATTCACTTCCGTGTCACGTTAGGGATTGTTCGCGTTGAACAATGTGCCACAGTTCCTGGGTAGAAGAAGAAATTTATTAAATTTTGAAGGCACGAAACAATGAGGGTCCGCGTTAGGTCCATGTCATGGAGAAGATGTGACACGTTAAGCTTTGTGACACGGAGCTTAATATCTCAGAAAGTCCAGATTTCCAGTGCATTCAGCTCCGTGACACGGAGCAATGGCTTCTAGGTTTTTCCAAACTTCCAGTGCACCTCCGCGACAGCTCCGTGTCATGGAGTGATTTCTCCGTGATGAGCCCCGTGCCATGAAGCCAGTTTGCCAATGAGTAATTTTTCACCTATATAAATAGAACATGTAGATTTTTATTTTTGGATTATTTGAAATATTGGCAAGAACGTGGGAAACAACAATTGAGCTGAAGAAAATTCTAGGGTTCTTTCTCTTCTCTTTTCTTGTAAATTTCAATTATTCTCATGTTAGAAACTTGTTTGGAGATGTTTAATCAACGAATGAGTAGCTAAATTACCTCATTCTGAGGTCAAGGTTATTTTCAAGATTGTATAATTTCATATTATTTTCAGCTGAATTTTCTTCTATCATGAATGGTTGTTCTTTTATTCTTGATCTTTGGTATTTTAGTGTTTGGACAACATGAAGATAAATTTATAATCTTAATTTGACTCTGAAAGGAGAATTATTAGGGTAGAAAAAGGAATAGGGGAATATGTTCTTATCTTTGCTGTAAATTGAAGGTATGACTCGCGTTCATGATAGAAATATACCTGAAACGCCATATTCGGTTAACAAAGGGAACAAATTCAACTAGACCTAAGATGAGTTATTGCATCCCATTAATATGTGTAGTTGCAAGGTTCATAAGTAGGAAATTGGCTAGAGGTTCGAAATACCATAGCCAGACTTTAATATTCCCCAATCATCAACCCGATAGAAAAAACAGCTGAAGAAAAATATAAGTTATACATAATTGCATTACATGCCTTAACCTTATATTGTTCTTGCTATTGTTTTAATTAAATTTCTTAGCTTCATTTTGTATTACTTTTTATATCACTATTTATAAAACTCTTAATTTATTTTGCTACCTATATACTTGCGTAGAATAATTGTGAATACTAAAATAGGAAAAAATCACTAACTTATAGTCCTTGAGGGTTCGATATCCGGATTGAAAGAGCCACTATATTACTTGTACGGCCACATGCACTTGCGTGCATTTGGGCGGCAACAAGAATATTCTTGAATATTAATTAAATCTACATCCTTTAATTCATTATCCGTTACATCATTATTTTTACACTTACAAAACTCGTAAACTCTTGGGTTACATACACACTTGTGTGAAATAATTGTGAATACCAAAATAGAAAAATCACTATGTATTTAGACCCTGTGGGTTCGATATCTAGCTTGAAAGAGCCACTATATTACTTGTACGACCACGTGCACTTGCATGTGCGGTTGGGCCCAACAATATTGACTTGATTGAATATGCCCCTATTCTAAATTGAAAGAATGAAAGTGAGTTATGTCAAATGATTATGGTACTAATTGAATTTGTGCAACACATTCAAAGTCTTTTTATTTTCATGAGTTGGTGTGCAATTTTGGGGTTGTATTAAGATTTAGTGGTCTCATATGCAGCTCTTATGATATTGTATGTGATGCGACGACATTTGATGGCACATTTGATGCTTTTAACTATGAATTGAGGAAAGTTCTTGAGAAACTTTTGGTTATATTTGATTGTTTTGTGTGTATTGTACAGGAAGATAAACCAAGCTAGAGATTAACCGATGACAGATGATTAATGCTGTAATAAGATTAATCAACCTAGGTTAATTATTGTAACTCATTGATTATCACCCTTAGTTTGAGAAGATAAGAGTCATACCTGTCTGAATAGGTTGAGAAATATTTGGATAGGATGATTGAGTTAACAACCTACAAACATAACATTAAATGAGTTCACTATTGTCAGTCACCAAATATAGTTATGAAAACATGATGACCATAACCCTAGTTTACTTTCTTCTTGAATTCTATAGTAATAAAGCATAGTTGGTGTTTCTTGCTTTTGACAGATAGTGAATCAAAACACAATTCCCAAACCTTCATTTTTACGGAAACATTTGACTAAAAGCAAATACTCACATAAGACTTAATTTTCACCATATTCCCTGTCAGATTCGACGCCAACCTTGCGGGTTCTATATTTGACATTGACCGCATAATATTTGGGCATATCAGTTTTCTTAATTCAATTCTAAGTTGTTAGTGCTTGAGGACAATCAATGGTTCTAGATTGGGGGTTTAATGAGTTAGTGATTTACAAACTCATTAGGCTTTTAAGCATTGAAGTATTGCTTTGGTTTCGCACTAACTAGGAAGGTTTTTATGTATTTTCTCTTTGTTTGTGTACGTATTTGAATTAAGCAAAGAAAATGAAAAATTTTAACACAAAGCACTCTGTTGGAAGAAAAAGCCATTCACACATCGCATATGGGCACCTGTGAAACGCAGGTGCCATGCAGATGGCTGTCAGGACCCGAGTCTGCACCCTGGCCGAGACACGGTACTTGGTGCCACAAGTGACCCAAGCTAACCCATGGTCTAACGTTGCATTGGTAAACTAAGAAAACTTAAGCAGAAGCTTTATAAAAATAATTATCCAAGAAATACTTATTTGAAAAGATTAAACATGCCTGAAAACAATACTAAACAAATGTGTCTGAAAGCCAACTACTAATTGATGAGTTGCTGGGACAAGCCCCCAGGTAACTCTAAAGCCTAACTTAATAAAGAACTAACTAAACAAATAACCATCATCCTCGGAAGATACGGACTCACCAAACGACGTTGTTGCTGATATCGTCGGAGGGAAACTACTAACGATGCTAATTTTCTATGAGTTTACAACACTTTCGACGCTTAAAACTGAGAAAATAGCATGGACTTAGGTATGTTTATATGGATATGCCTCCCATGTGGCCCCTCAACTAGCTGGTTCCTCCACAAAACTTTCACTGAAGTGACTCCTTGTTTCTCAGCTTATGAACCTGACAGTCTAGGATTTGAACTGGGACCTCTTCATAGGAGAGACTATCTGATCTCGGGCAAAATAGCATGCCCGAGTGACGCTTAATAACTTAATTTAGTCTTGTTCAGCTAAGTAATTGTATACATTTTCTTGTGATTTTATATAAATTTGAATATATGTTCTAACCAACATGATAAGTCCTTGTTTTGTAGGTCTCAACGACCGTGAGGAACTAATTATAAGTTGGTGAAGTAGAGGAACGGAGTCGGGAGCAATGGGCAAAAGTTGGCAAGGAGTAGGCAATGGCAAGGCTGGCCGCACCAGGCAGCGTGCCACGCTGTGCGTATGCCGCGCCCAGCGCTATGCCACGCACACGAGCAGATGCGGCAGTCAGGCAGCACCAGTGCGCCAGCAATGTGCCACGCCGTGCCAGCTCCGCGACAAGGGATTTCCAACGCGCTGCATGAGCAGCGTGTCACGCCAGCGGCGCGGTGACACTCGACGTTTTGGCTTCCGGAGGCAATTTCCAAAGAGCCTCCGCGTTACCTCAGTGTCACAGAGGCAATGCTCTGCGATACACTCTGTGACACGGAGCCATTCCACGACAGGCTAAATTATGCACGTTTTTCATTTACTATAAATAGGTCCCTTAGCTCCTAAATCCAATTTGTCACGATTTTATTTTGGAAAACTACCTAGGAGTG
>JACEIK010016280.1:0-16022 GCA_018107945.1 Datura stramonium
AACGTCACTTTCGATATATTTATAGCCCAAACTTTGGCTTATCGAAAGACGGTCAAAAACTTGCTATTTTTCGAAAGTCCAGAAGGGAGAAGTATTCACTCTAAGGCTAGGAGCACATTGACACTAATTTGGAGAAATTCCACTTACCTTAGCTCGGTAGCTCGACGGTTTGTCGGCCGAATTTTGCGAAACTAAATCCGTAGGAATGCTCCCTGCGGCTAAATACCTCGGTATCTGAGGTTAAATTGGATTTGGACTACGTTTGACGGCGTAATCGAACGATATTTTATGAAAACCTTCGTCCTCTCTCTGTTCTCTCTCACGTTCTAGAAATTACTTGATGATTTAATCCATTAAAACCGACGTGGGGCTTTATATATTTGGGCCTGGACAGGCCCAACGTGTCACGGAGCCAACGTGGAGGCCCCACCTCCGTGACACGCTGCCATCACGGAGGGGCTCTGCCCCGACTCCTTCCATGATGGTTCGACAGGTTTCTCATCCGATCTTTTCCCGGGCCTTTTTCTAGCATGTATGGCCTTCAAATACGCTTAACCAACACACGAATAGGCCATCTATGTGCCGAGAATTTACGGGGTGTAACAACGACTAACAAAAAAACTAGTACTATAGATCTATAGCCTGCAAGCCTCTAAGAGTGGAATAATGGTTGGGATAGGGCCCCGACCTACCATAAACTATACAATCAAAAGAACAAACCTTCTAACAAAAAACTCTGGGGTGAAAGGAGCTAATGAGACTGCTGAATCGGCTGATGACTAGGGAGGTCCTGAACTGTGTCTAACCGTACCTACAGGCAAGTAATGCAGCACCCCAAAGATGGGCATCAATACAACATGTACCGAATATATAAGGAAGTAAATAAAAATGACTGAATAATACTGATAGTGAAATTGAAACATTTCAATAGGAGGGATAGAGAGTTAACCTGAATAACCTCACAACCTGCTGCATAACTAACAATAAATAGTGCAAACAAGAACCTTACCTGGCCCCTATAAGCCTAGAAGGTACAACCAACACAGAATAACCCTCCCAGGGCCCCCATAAGCCCTAGAAAGCACACTCCAATCTATATACCCCTAACAAGGTCAAAATGAGTCAACAGGTAACTATAGACAACTTACTGGTCCCCTGGGTCTGCAATTGAGCTCACTCAGCTCCTGATCTGTAGCTGTGTTTGAGTCCGCTGGACTCTTGATAACTGCACCTTAGGCACCAGGATCGACGAGGATCACTGATGCTGATATGATATAAAAACAATAGTCTAGACATGAAATGAACTGTAATATGGCCCTTGGGCCTCTGTGTATTCCCTTGGGACAACATCTACTCCTTGGAGCGATCAACATAGCCCCGCAGGCAATAACACAACTAGTAACCCTGGGATTGGTCAAAAAAGGCTATATGGGTAGGGTCAATCCCAATTTGAACAAAAAACACTAATCCTAGACTAATAATAGTAGCTAACCACAACAATCCTGCTTCTGGCATCCTTACGAGAGTCTAGGTTGTATTACAACACGACAGGAATAACTTGCCAAATGAATTTGCCTTAGCATACCTCAAATGCTGATTTCTGATTTAACTGGTGAGGTTTAACTTGCAATCGGTAGTTCTTTCCAACTGTAACCTTTATGCTGAGAGAATAGGACTAATTTCAATAATAAACTTGGAAAATATCGATAACTTTTGATAATAAAGTTAACTATAATCCAACTTCGAATAACTCAACCGAAAACCTATAATTTCCCGTGAGTTCAGAAGGGAGAAATGCTTACCTAATGCCTGTGTCCGGGTAGGAATTATTTTGGAGCAATTTTGATAACTTTTACTCAATGGAGTTCTGATTTGTCGAGCGAATTTTTGAGAAATAACTCTGCATTAATGCTTCCCATAGGACTAGAACTCGTTACCCGAAGTTAATTTGAGATTGGATGGCGTTTGGCAGCATAATTGGACGAAAAACCATAAAAAACTTGTGTGCTCCTTAGTCTCTGGCTGTGGGTATCACTTATGAAATGATTTGAATTAAGTGAAGGGGCTTATATATAACTTAAGGCCGGTGGAAGGGGGCTCCCCATGCCAGTTAAGGCACCAGAATGCCCTCGTGCGCGCCTCCCAAAGAAGCATATGGCCTACCGGCACTGCACTGGCTAGTGCACTGCCGGCTAGTGCATTGTTCACTCCAGGAGATGGTATGGAGTGTGCTAAAAGAACCAAGTTACAACCTAATTGACAAGCTGTCAATCATGTGATGGGACGTCAATCATGTCATTATGTTCAGCTTCAAGCTTAAACAGTCTATCTTGTTGAGTTCTGGCAAGTTGACGGCCAATCTAACAGCTCGTCAACCATGTGACAGAGCATCATTCCTTGCGTCAAGCTTAAGTAGAAGAAGATTCAAAGTCGGGAAGTACTGACGACCAAAGTCATGGACTGTCAAATCGATGAAGGGCCATCAACTTTGGCGTCATCACTAAGACAAAATAGGATAAAACTGTATAGGGATAATCTCATGTGATGGACCGTCATCTTATAGACTGGCCGTCATCTTGGATGTCAGACGTAAAGCGAGCATCCGAGTCTAAGTGAGATTTGAAATTTTCCTGTGCTATAAATAGCAGCAACTAAGTTTAATTTTGGGATCTGACTTTTGCGAGACAAAAATACATTATTTTTATGTTACTTTTAGTTCTTGGGAGAATTAACTTGGTTTTGGAATTCAAATCAAGATCTTGCTTTTACTTTGTATGTTTAATCTTCTTCAATGAAAATAGTATCTTTTTGTGTTTCAAACACTATGAGTGGCTAAGCCCCAAACTAGGGGTTGTGTGATCCATGGTGTTCTTAGGGTGATTATTGGTGTAGATTCAGATAGTTCAATTGTATATATTGTTACTTCATTCATATTAATTGAATTTTAATAGTTGCAAACATTAGAACCTCTTTTGGGTTTGACTTTCTTGAGTAAAGAGGTATAAAATCGAAAAAAAGAAGTAACAACAAGGATTCAAGGTTCTTAACCCTCATCTAATGGTTAATGTTATAACAAGATTGGCCAAGTTAGGGCAATTATCAAAGTACTTATTGTCATCACTTTCAATTTTAGAGAATGAGAGTGAATCTCATATAAATAGTAGTGGTGGAAGAAGAGGTTCCATGAGGAGCACAATCTGCGAGTGCTGAGACAGGTGCTATTAGAGGTTGCGAGGTGGGCTCCTCAGACTGGATGCCCTGAACATCAGATGTGCCCCCAATATGAAATGCTGAGTTGGGACATCTGGCGGCATTAATTAGAGTATCATCTCTCATCTTGGTAATGTCAATCACCAGATGAGCCTCAGTGAAGATGTCCACTCACGTCAAGATCGGGATCTCCTACTCTTTGGCGCAAAGTCGTCACCAAGAAAGGAAAAGGTAGAGAGGTAGCAACCTATAAAGCTCTCTCCTTGAGCTCCATGCAAAGAATATATAAAATCTCAATACTCTTATTTTCCATAATAGATTCCATGACCAAGGCATGCCCAAAAGGATGTCTGTTATCACTCTTTGTCGGCCGAATCCTACTGCACATAATGTTCCACCAGAATTTTTTTTGGAGTCATAAGTCCTATAGATCAAAGCTGTCTCAAGTGCGACTCATGTAGAAGTTCCCCTGGCTATGTCTTCGACAATCCATACCGTAGATCTCCCTCCCAGAGTTGCCACAACATTATACTCTGCGGTATCAACAACATCATAATCTTCACCTAGGTAATAAGGGTTGATTTCCTCGGGGTTTATATCAACCGATACTCCTCTAATGATGATTGACATGAGAGGCTTAGTCTGAGACCACAAACTTGGCTTGTTCCACTGGAGGAGTTCCCTGTAGACTACATAGAACTCTCTGACCATAGTCTAAATTTACTGGCCAGAAGGATGGAAGAGAAAGTCCCAATGCTAGAAATGGAGCTTCTCCATGATGTCTGGAACTGATCTAACTTAGTGGTGCTGATGGCCCTCTCCTTTGTGATACTTCGATAGGGCTTTCTAATATGATTTGCCTATCCTTCCAGATACATTTGTTGGGCACCTTGCACTGCTGATCTCCTTCAGAACATATTTTCTCCTACTTTTATCTTTGCTCAGCTGAGTCAACTTGGGGAGAAGATGTTTGGCTAGTGATGGTGCTGTGAGTTTGTAGCATTTTCGACACTTAAAATTGAGAAAATAGCATGGACTTAGGTATATTTATATGTATATGAGGTACTTTTACTTTGTTTTCAGGAAAAATAAGTGTTGGAGAAAAAATGTGCAAAAGAGGCATAAAAGTGCAGAAAATTAGCCAAGTACAACTCTATGTACGAGCTGTACCTTGATTGCATGAGTCGTACTAAGAATCATGGTGAAAATTAGAAGGCTGGAATAAGAGAAAGGCAAAGTATGACTATCAGTTGAGTTGTACCAAGATGATATGAGCTGTAACAGGAGTCGTGAAAATCTTCAGAGGAATTTGCACAAGGCAGTGTCTTGGTATGGGTGGAACCTACGGATCATAACAACCACTTACGACCTATTCCATGAGCCGTGGGGAGCTTCAGTGAGTCTTAAAGACTTGGCAGAACTTCAGATTTAACAAGCAGTACGAGGCGTACCATAACACTTATGGAAAACATCAGAAGATGTCAAAGTTCTCAAGGCCAAACCAAGGATGGATTGTACCACTCATAGGACCATGGTAAGAGTCGTACCAGCTGCCAATACTTAGACATATCTACAGTAGCCAAGGATGTATGAGAGGCAGGTACGAGCCGTACAATCCTATTTTGGGTCATAGGATCAGTCGTGAGATAGGTCAGCACCAGATATGGAAAATTTCCTGTTAGCTTAGGAAAAGGTTTCTAATGTTTCTATAATAACTTTTATGTTTTATTTTAGTGGGAGAAGCTAGAAAGAAGGTAGTAGAGATGTGTGAAAAGTATTGTTTGTGAATTTTTATCAAGTTTTGGAGAGCAATTCTTAGGATCAACACTAGATTTCATCAATTGTTCTTGAGATTGTTTATTGATATTCAAAGTAGGTTTTCTTCCAATTATTGTTGTAAGTATTTAATTATGTATTTATCTATGAATGCAAAATAAAATCTTACAATCATGAGAGGCTAAAACNTGGTGGATTAACGAAATAGGGTTACACAGAAGTGATTCAAAACAATTGCAAAACACTTGTATTATATTCTCTTCATCTTTAAACATTTTTTAACGGTGTAAAACGTTAGTACTTGGCCAAATTCTTTACTTGCTTGAACTTAGAGAAGTAGATATTAAGAAAAGAGAATTACAACAAAGCCTTTATCTTTATGATCATTGTATTAACTTGAGATGTGGTCGTAGGATAGTTAAATTTGTGAAAAATTGATAACGATTAGAAAGAAATCACTCATGAGACCTAACCTGGTGATTGAGTATAGTCATCCAATAGGGAAAAATTAGCCGATTAGATGAACCCTAGTTATCAGTTCTAAGAGTAAGTATCGGGATTGATCACGTGTGTATACCCGAAATAGTTATGAACCCATAGGGAATACTTACCCTAGTTATTTGCAAATCTTGATAACAACCACAATTACAATCGTGCTTTAATATTATTTTTCTTTGAAACCCCCAATTTAGGGATAACTTACCACAAGTTTAAGTACTGGAATTAGTCTAGATCTTACCTTATTCCTTTGGGTTTGACCCCAACCTCTTTGTTAGGTTATTTATTAACAACGTCCGTTTCATACTTTGCCAGGAAGTGTGAGTTTGAGTGTTATTAGCTAGCAGAGTCCTCTCCCGTGGGCCCCCTGAATGAAACCACTATCTGCTATCCACCTGTCTGGGCATGTTCCTGCTCCTCAGAGGCTGGGATGAAGATTCTAGAGATGGTACCTATACTGATGTCACCCATGTGGGGTGAGCGGGTGACAAGGCCGATGCTAATATTGTACACCTCTAGTGGTTGGAGGTTGATACTCTTTTTCATCTTCGTCCATAAACTGAGACCTTTTTGAAGTTGTGGCCTTGCCTCCCCTTGGTGCTGCTCGTTTTGGTGCCATTTTCTGTGATCACGTAACAATTGGAAAGTACATTGGTATTGAATAACATGAAATCAAATAACGCAGTTCAAGATATAGGCAAGAAGATGGTCTGTATCTTGAAGAGACCGACTGTATCTTGCATTATCTCTTGAACTCAACAAACTAGATGCTCTGCTTCAAAGAAAGCACCAGAGTTCAAAACATTTTCTTAAAAGATGATCCATCTCTTGAGTCATCCTTTGACTCAGACCTACTGGTCTTTCGAGTTCAAAGGACAGAGCAATATATGGTCTGTCTTTTAGAAAAATGGTCTGTTATCTCCTATGTCAATTGGGGGAAAGTAAAAAATTGCAATATTTTGATCATTTTAAGGAAATTTAAGCATTGGACGAGGCATATTTGATCATCTTTCACACACAGAGACCAAACTCAGTACATGCATGAGTAAGTTCAAAAGTTTGTCCCATCCATTTATCAATTCAATCCCCCAAGTTCTCCCTCCCCCCAATTCAAACTTCAAGCTAAGGTAATTAACACCCATAAGAATGATACACAAATCACAACAAATTCAACTGTAAAATTCAAGAAAAATACCTAGGTTTAGTAGAGATTTAGTGAAGTATGTGTGCTTGTGTAACACCCCAAAAATTTCCAAGACTAAATTCAAAATTTGAAATGTGTTCAGTAGAAAAAGTCTGGAAATTTTCTCAGAACAACTCGTTGTATGAGTTGTGGTCTGGAGTAATGGATTTTGGGATGATTCGAGTTAAGTTTTGAAATATCTTCTCCCAACCCACGAGACTGATAACGCTCAAATCACACTCTTGTAAGAGTATGACATGGACGTTGTCAATAAAGAACCCAACTAGGTTGGGGTCGACTCCACAAGAAATATGGTCAAGATATAGAATAATACTAATATTTAAGCTTTTAAGTCTGTTATCTCCTAAAGGGGGTTTTATAAAAGAAAATACCTAACAATGTTGAAATTTGGTTGTTTTTTATCAAGCTAATGCAAATAACTAGGGAAGTGTCCTGATGGATTCATAACTACTTTAGGTTTTACACTCGTGATCTTTCCTAATGCTTATTTGTAGAACTTCTAACTAGGGTTTATCCAAACAACTAGTTCTTCCCTATTGGATAACTATACTCAATCATTGAATTAGGTCTCATGGGTGATTTCTTTTCAACCGTTATCAATTTTTTCCAAAATAACTATCCTGCAACCGCAGCTCAAGTCATACAATAACCCATAAAGATCAAGGCTTTGTTGTAATTCTTTTTTTTCTAATCTCTACTTCTCTAGATTCAAGAAAGTAGGGAATATTGGCAAGTCCTAACGTTGTGCTTCGTTAAGAAATATTAAAAAAATAATGAGAATACAATACACGCATTAGCATTGGTTTATAATCACTTTGTGCAGCCCTAGTTGTGGAGGTTTTAGCCTCTCATGGTTGTAAGAGAATTATACACATTCATAGATAAACACATAATTTATAACTTATAAAGATGATTGGAAGAAAACCCACTTGGTTATTGCAAAAATTAATGAAGAATAATTCAAGAACAATGAGAAAATCAAAGTAAGAAATCCTCCAAAAATTGTTCTCCATGATCCCAAAAGTCGAATACTACTATCAAGAATTGAGTTCTATTCCTTTTTACTCACAAAAATAACCTAGAAAAGTATTTATATAAATAATTAGAAACTTTTTCTAAATTAACCGGGAAACTACTAAACTGCCGCCGCCTTCACATACGACCTGTACCATGATTGTACGGGTCGTACCTTCACTCGTATATTGGCTGGTTCTTCTGATTTTGGCTACGTATTGGAAGATGGTATGAATTGTACCATAAACCAATGAGTCATACTATCTTGGCATGGTTCGGACCTGAAACTTCTGGCATCCTCTGATTATTTCAAAAGGGTGGCTCGGTGCAGCTAGTACCTTCATCCTACGACTCCTGACTTCTTATAGTACCTTGAGATTTGCCATTCTTCAATTCTTCTGAAGTTCATGCTTATTGGTATGGGTCATAGATATATAACATGATTCGTGGTTGCTACTCGTACCAGGAGACTGACTCAGTGTAATTTCCTTTGAACTTTATCACGACTGCCTTGTTACGAAACGTACCAGGAAGGTACGACTCTTACGAAGAGTTGTACTTTGACTCTTTGGTTCATCACATCTTCTAGACTTCTCCATGATTCTCAGTATGGCTCGTACCGGGATGGTACAACTCATACTGAGGCCCGTACAAACCCTCTTTCTGCATTTTCACTGCTTCTGCACATTTCAACTCCAACACCTAATTTCCCTAAAAACAAAGTAGAAGTGCATCATATTTATATAAACATACCTAAGTCCATGCTTATTTCCTCAGTTTTAAGTTTCAGAAGTGTTGTAAACCCACAACACATCAGAGACCACACCACGAGTCATGGTAAGAAGGTATAACTCGTGGTCACAAGCCGTGGTTAGTATTTGCAGAAGAAGGCCCAGTAGAAACAAGCCATGGTACGACTCGTAGGTCCCTGTAATGGGTCATGGTCAGGATTCGTTGTTTATTTCTAGTGTGTCTAGGCTGGGTGGTATGATTCATGGTACAACTCATTATAGGGAGTAACAACTCTTGGTTTGTATTCGTGGGAAGAAGCAGAGCAGTTGGAAGCAGTAGCAACATATGGGTTCAGCAACCCATTGTCACAAGGTATGACCCACTATTTGGGTCCATTGGAAAACTTTAGGAGTTAGGCATGAGAACAGTGGTGATGATGAGAGGAAATCACGAGTCATGGTTTCAAGGTATGACTCGTGGTATGAGTCATTACAACTGGCAATGGACATTTTTCTATCGAGTATTTAAGGGTATTTTTATAATTTCTAAGATCCTAACTCTTTGATGACATCATTTTAAGCCTTGAAAGAGTGTTCTAAGAGGGCTTAGCCTATATTATGTCATTAGGCTCCCATGCATGTAATGTTTTGAGAACCCTCTTTAATATCAACTAGAAATCCCTCAATTTCTTCGCCAATTTTCTTGGGCTTTCAAGAATAGTTAGAGAACATATCTACCTAGGTATTTAGGGCTATGAATGAGAGTTTCCTTTCACTCTCATGCCCAATTTTCTCCTCAAGTTCATGAATTCAAGTTCTATTCAAGTACATGGTTTTATAGAGTTTTAACCCAATTTAATGAAATTCTCTATGATATATTTATGGGTCTAATCCTCTCATGTTCCAAAGAAAGTTTTAAGTTTAATGGGAAGATTTTATACACAATTTGATAATAACTTCATGATTTCAAGTTATTAGAAATTATGCCATGTTATGCAAGTTTTATGAAAAGTAAAACTTATGATTCATGATTTCAAGTATGATGAGATATCTAGCATGAATGAATGTTTATAAATTTTCCATGTATCAATGCATGATTTTGACTAATGAAGCTTATTTCAAGTATGCATGACTTTATGATTTAGGCAAGCCCACACAAGTTAATTATGTTATCATGATTTAGCCAAGGCTAATAAGTTCAGCTAATCATATGTTTTGGAGTCAGGACTCCCAATGTAGCTTATTATATGTTGGAGTTAAGACTCCCAATGTTCATATTTTAGACTATGGATATAATTATGATTTCAACTTCATTGAAAAATGATGGGAGCACTATGCATTGTTCTGGGAGTAGTGTCTAGCACCGAGTAGGCTTGTCTTTCCAAGGTTCCCTGGTCTAAGAACTACGCACCAACATAGTTATATATTACTTGTTTGGGATCTCTCAAGAGAGTTTTCCCCTACCCCAAGGGGCCTCACCTTGATATCGATATCATGATATCGTCATTAGCCCTGGCAAGGTTTTGGACGGCTATGCCCACTTGAGTGTGATAGTTGGAGCATCACGTAAGCTCTATCACAATGGTGTCAGTTATAATGAGTCTCCCATTGTTTCTTATGATTTTAATTGCTCATGTTTATGACTTAAGATATTATATTTTATAGCAAATTTGACCCAATGATCAACTTATGAGTTTTACTTATGATTTCAGCTATGACAAGTCATATGAATTCTATTTATATATTTTGGGTCACTATGTTCAGTTATGGTAATCAACTTATGACTATTTATGTCTCAAATACAATTTTCAGCATGCAGTCCTTACTCTCATGATCTAATGATTTATATTTATATGCATGATTTCAGTTAATATTTACTAAACATGTTTTATTTACCTTATATACTCAGTACATTCAAAGCACTAACTGCATACTCTAGGCTATGTCATTTCATGATATAGGTTTAGGTGATCCAGTCCAGTCTCACCGATAGCTTGCTTTCCCTATCAGCTCAGTTCAACCCTACCTTGGGTGAGTCATCATTGTTAATTGGCATTTATCATTTCAATTTTTGTGATGTTAGTTTTTTTCAAACTTGGAGATAGCTGGGGCTTGTCCTAGCATCTCACCAATTAGTAGAGGCTTTCTAGACATAGACTAGTATGTTCAACTTGAGATTTTTTGTGATATTATCACTTGCGTTGCATTTATGTTATTCAAACTTCCTCTTTTTCATATTTAAGTTATAAATTTCCACTTTAATGCATTCTCTTTAGTTGTTATGTTCATATCATTGGTCGACATGGAGCCATTCGTGGTTCTAGGTCTCGTGTCTCGGTCAGGGGTCCCAGCTCAGATCGTGAAAAACTTGGTATCAGATCTAAGATTTAGAGTCTCCTAGGGTGTATAAAAACCATATTAAGTAGAGCCTTTTCCATGGGTGTGAAGCAAGCCACAATTATGGGGAAGAGGCTACAAGATGTTTTAGGAAATTTCCTTTCTTTTATGATCTATGTCGTGCGATAAAGTATATCTCCATCCTTCTAACTCGTGCTATACACATTTGCAGAAATATGTCTCCACTGAGTGAATAGTAGAAGGAATGGAAATAAAGATGGGCATCAGCAAGCCTCGCCAGCAGCAGTAGATCCTTTGCCCGAGCAAGTCTGTCATGTTGACTTTAGAGCGACATTTCAGATGTGGCACATGCTATGACTTCTCAAGTCAATCAGAAGGAAGTGGCCGATGTTCCTTAGAATGGGAACGCAGCAGCAACTAGAGTTCGAGACATTCTCAGGATGAACCTACCTAAGTTCCTTGGGTAGAAGGTGGATGAGGACCTGCGTGAGTTTATTGAGGAGGTGTAGAAGATTACACAAATTATGGGGGTGACCAAAGAGGAGAGTGTAGACTTAGCCTCCTATCAGCTAAAGGGGGTTTCTTACATATGGTATTGCTAGTGGAAGGAGATAGGGCCGTAGGAGCCATCCGTGTGAGGTGGGATGAGTTTGTGACTGCCTTCTTATATAGGTTCTTCCCTAAAGAGTTGAGGGAGGTGAAAGTTATGGAGTTCATCAACTTGAAGCAGCACCATAGGACTATCTAAGAATATGCCTTGGAGTTTACTCGGCTGTTCAAGTATGCGCTGGAGATGGTTGTGCATCAGAGAGCTCGTATGAGCAAGTTTGTGAATAGAGTATCAGATTCACTGGTCAATAAGTGTAGGATCGCTATGCTGAACAGTGACCTAGATTTCTCGTGGTTGGTCATATACCCCTAGGATATAGAGGCGAAGCAGATGAAGATGAAGGAGAGAAAGGCCAAGAGACCCAGGATAGGGAGTTATGGATATTTCCAATAGAGGTCTGGTGGAGGGCCTCACCATTAGTCCCATAAGAGGTCGTCAGCCCCAACGACATTATTAGCCAATGTTCAATCTAGATCTGGGAATGATTAGAGGGGTAGAGCATCAGGCTCTAGAGGTCAGGGAGCATGTCAGGAGAGCCTAGCATTCTAGTTTGTGGGAGATGTGGTAGGAGGCACACCAGAGAGTGCTTAGTGGATTTAGGAACGTTCTTCAAGTGTGGGAAGCCCGAACATCTACTTAAAGATTGCCCTTCAGCTAGACAGGTCCATAGTAGAGGCCTTGATGCAGCCACCAGTTCATCAGCTCCACCAGCATGCTAAGATCAGTAGGATGCATCCATTAGTGCAGGTGGTGGCCAGCATCAGAATAGATTTTATGCACTATCATCTCATCAGGAGCAGGAGGTCTCTCTCGATGTGGTCACCGGTATATTATGAGTATTCCATCTTGATGTGTATGCATTGTTAGATCCAGGGATACCTTATGTTTTGTGACTCCATATGTTGCTATTAGTTTCGGAGTCAGTCCCAAAATCCTATCAGAATCCTTTTCAATTTCTACTCCAGTCGGTGACTCAGTTATAACTCAATGGGTGTATAAAAGTTTCCCTATCACAGTCCTTCAAAAAGTCACCTCAGCTGACTTAGTGGAGTTAGATATGATAGATTTTGATGTTATTTTCGATATAAATTGGTTTCATGCATGTTATGCATCAGTAAATTGTAGGACCCGTATGATAGATTTTCGATTTCCAGGTGAGTCAGTCCTAGAATAGAAAGGTAGTTCAGCTGTGCCTGTAGGTTGCTTTATTTCCTATCTCAAGGCCAGGAAAATGATTTCTAAAGGCTGTATGTACCATCTAGTTTGGGTTAAGGATGCTATGTCCGAGTCCCCAACACTTTAATTAATTCATATAGTCTGTGAGTACATGGAGGTGTTTTCGGATGATCTACTAGGAGTCCCTCTTGAGTGGGAGATTGACTTTGGTATCAACCTTCTCCTTAATACGCAGCCTATATTCATTCCTCTTTATAGAATGGCACCAGCTGAGCTAAAGGAGTTGAAAGAGTAGTTGAAAGATCTCTTAGATAAGGGTTTCATCAGGCCTAGTAAATCCCCGTGGGGTGCTCCAATTCTTTTTGTTCGGAAGAAGGATGGTTCCCTTAGGATGTGCATTGATAACCGACAATTGAACAAGGTAACAATTAAGAACAAGTATCCCCTCCACAAGATTGATGATTTGTTTGACTAACTTCAGGGTTCTAAGTGCTTCTCAAAGATAGACCTCAGATATGGCTATCATCAGCTCAGAGTTAGAGAGAGTGACATCTCGAAGACAACCTTTAGGACTCGGTATGGTAATGATGAGTTTGTAGTTATGTATTTTGGACTAAAAAATGCTCCTACAACTTTTATGGACATGATGAATAGGGTACTCAAGCAATATTTGGATACGTTCGTGATTGCAATACCCCAGAAAGGCCTAAGAATAGACCCAGGAGTTGAAGTTGAAAACTGTAGAAAACCTAGAATTTTGCACCAGTACGACTTGAGGTATGAGTCGTGGTGAGGACCTACCACTCGTGACTCGAGTCGTGATGAATTCGGGAGCGTGAGGCCATATCATGAGTAGTCCAATGAATCGTTACATGTAGGTACGACTCGTGGTGAATTTCTTAGTGGTGCCAGAGTGAGTCGTCACGGGTCATGGTATGACTCGTAGGATGTAGCAACGTGTCGTGATGAGGAGTTGTGGTTAACTCATTTTTGGTATAGGTGGATAGTACCACGAATGACAGTACGACCCATAGGATGGTACTACAAGTCGTGGTATGCGAGTTGTGGCAACATTCAGAAGATTGAAAGGGGTGAGGTGACCACGAGTCGTGACTTCATGGTACGACTCGTGGTACGAGTCGTGATCGGGGCCAAAACTGTTTTTTAGAAAAATTTCATTAAGGGCAATTTAAATTTTTCTATGCTTTTGGACCCTAAACCACGTCGTTTTGAGGTCGGGACAGGGTCTTTTAAGGAGGAAAAAATCATGCTAAGTCTCATTTTGGCATTTTCAAGAACTAGAGAAGGGAGTAGGAGGAAATTCAAGTGTTCTTCTTCAATTCTTCAAGAATCCACCTAGGACTTTTCAAGGGAGTTAAGAATCACGTAATTCCAGGTATGTGTGATTTTGAATGGGTAGTTTAGTCCCTACCCATTCCCAATTTCTCTCTAATTCTATGTTTGAAGTTACCCAAACTTTATGGGTCTTAATCAAATTGCATGATTCCTTAAAATTTGAAATGAGCTTGTTGTAGTATGCCTAACTTATGCATTTCTAGTCATTTGGGCTGATTTTACTCGTTTATTCAATATTTTTATGATTTAACCCCCTAAAAGTATAGATGCCTAATCATGGGAAATTTTTAGTAAAGTTCATGGTCATGATGATTTCGCAATCATAATACGAATTTTTGAATTTTAAGAATGTCTTCAACTACTCAGTTATTATGATCATGTTCCAATAAATTTAAGCATTTCAAGCATGATTGAAATTATGGGCAATTCCCACATGTCGCTTATGATTTATGAACTATGATTTTGGCCGATTCAAGGGCCCAATTCCATGGCTAGTATTACGAATTCTCAGGCATGATATGATTCTCTCGATTTAACTAGCCACGCATGTCATGTATGAATTTTGATGAACACATTTCATATTTTGGGAGTAGTACTTAAAACCGAGTAGGTTCGGGGCTTAGGTTACGCCCCAAATATTAGAACTACATGCCACCATATGTTATGCTTGGGACCTCCTCAGTGACACTCCCCTATTCCCTATAGGGCCTTCACGAGTGATATCATGCCTTTCATGGTTCATACCCTTGGCAAGGTATGAACGACCTCCCTACTAGGTCTATAGGTCGAGCTCTATATGTGCTCATATGGGGTGTCGGTTGTAGAAATCTCCGTTGTTCCTCATGGTTTTAATGCACGTATGATTATGTTCTTCTATCTCAGTTATGTTTAATGGAATGTTTTTCTCACATGTTACGACTATGACAGGTTTACGAATATTTTAGAAATCTTGAGCCTTACGATTTCAGTCTCATGATCATGATGTCCCCACTCCTATAACTTTTATATTTTTAAGTATTATTTTGCATACATTACATACTCAGTGCCTTCCAAGTATCGACCCACATATTTTCAGTGTCTGGTTCGCAGGTTCAGCATCGTTCCTAGCTTTCTCTTAGTTTCGCTCTCATCTTTCAGTGGTGAGACCTCATGATTCGAGGGCTTCATGTTTGGATCGTGTATATCTTTTTATTTTAAGAAATGTTGGTGTTAGTTGAGGTTTTGTCCCTTCAACCCGTCTATTATGATTAGAGGCTTTCAGACCTATTTATAGTATTCGACCATTTATGTTTGGATCATGTATTGTTGTTTCTTATAACTCATGTTATGATTTTAAGTCAGTTTAGGATTATTAAGTCAAGCTTTCCATCTCATGTGAATGAATTAGTTATATGCTCATGCCATGGGTTGACTTGGGGTCTCTTGGGGCTCCTTATCCCGTGTCTATGATCCGGATGTACTCTCGGGTCATGACAAACTTGGTATAAGATAAATAGGTTCAGATGTGTATTAGGGAGTCCTAAAGCCACGTTAGGTAGAGTCTTTTTCATGGGGGTGAAGCGCGCCATACCTATTACGAAGAGGCTAGTAAACTTTTTAGGAAATGTTCCCTTCTTTCATGATCTATGTCGTGCGGTGATAATCCCTCCATCCTTTAATTCGTGATATTTGAGATTGCATAAAATTATGGCTTCCATAAGGATAAACGGAAGGAGGAACAAAAATGATGAAGTCCACGAGGGTGGCTTTGATAATGGGCGTCAGCAAGCCCCATATGTTCAGGAGCCCCAGGCACCATAGCCAGCTGCTCATGCTGAGTTTCGAGCGGCTATTTAGATGTTGGCGCAGGCCTTGACCTCTCAGCTCAACCAGCAGGCTGTTGCTTGTTTGACAGAATGACAATGCAGCGGTAGCCCGGATCAGGGACTTTTTAAGGATGACTCTCCCGAGTTCACAAGGGCAAATGTGGACAAGGATCCACACGAGTTCATTAAAGGGATCTTGAAGGTCACTCAATTGATGGGGGTGATGAATGAGGAGTGCTTTGACTTGGCCTCTTATCAGCTGAAGGAGGTCGCTTATATTTGGT
>JACEIK010016288.1:0-10240 GCA_018107945.1 Datura stramonium
ACACGCGCTGACACGTGTCATTTATTTTATTTTATTTATTTATTTATTTTCTTTTCTCCTTTCTTGTTATTCTTTTTCATTTTTTTTAAAATCTCTTTTCCCCTTCTTTGCTCTAACTTTTCCTTAGATGTGTTCTTTTCCTTTCTTTCATGGCTTTTTTTTCTCTCTCTTTCTTTTCTCTTCTACTTTATCTTTTATCTCTTTTTTTAAAAATTCTTTCTTGTAAAGTCAAATAAGTAGAAACATTTTTGAGGTAATCAGGTAGTAAGAAAGAAGCATCAATGGTGGATGGACATTTTTTTGGCAAAAATTTTAATTTTTTATTGTAGCATTTGTTTTAAACAATTGTTGTGGTTGGAGAAGTTATTTTTTTAATTGAGTTATTTACTTTACTAATTATAGTATTTTTGGAGATTTTCATTACTCTTTAGATTATTTTTTGGTGATGGGTTTTGAAAGTTCATGTTATGTCATGACTTTAATGGTGTACGGGATGTTGAAGAATGGGAAAATTTCATGGTGATGAATTGGATAGTAAGTGATGTGCTAAAAAGAAAATGACTTTTGGTGGTGGTAGGGAGGTGGTGGAGGAGGTGGTATTGCTGGCTCTAAAGTGATGAGAGAGTGTGAGAAAGATTAAAAAAAAAAGAAAAGAAAAACAGAAAAGAAGATATTCTTTTAAAAAAATAAGATTAAACTCATCACTCTCTCAAGGAAAGTGTATTACACTTTTTCTGCCACCTAAGCATATAAAGGTGCATATATTTTATTTTAAAATAGTTCAGGGGGGTCATAGGACCCATGCAAAGTTGGAGTGTGTAACAACAATTTCGAGCAAAGTTAAAGTGTGTTTTGAACCCTTTTCCCTATTATTAAAATTCTTTCTTCATTAAAACTCGCTAATTGTTAGTGGTTAAAGTTCCAACAAACCTTAGCACTTCTCTTTATGTTGTTTTTCGTTTTCTACATTGATAACACTAATTATTAAACTTCAAGGAAAATTGCTACATTCCATTCACGAAACTTGTCCAGTCCCACATTCCATTCCCAATACCTTCCTCCGTCAGCTAGGGAATAATCAAAATAATTATGGTATTACTGAAACATAACCGAAATCATCAGATTGAAAAAAATGTTCACACATCCATATAATTAGCACCCAAGACTTTGGTTCAGTTGTAAGGACACAACACATGATGTGTGGGTTAAACGCATGTCATTGCTTAGAACCCAACAATGGATAAAACCTCATATTTTGGTTGGGAGGAGGGTAGAGGAGCAGACTGATGCTCCGCAGAGTTTTGAACCAGTGCATCAACTGGACTGGGGCCAAAAGAAAAACAGAAATTTCTATGGTTTAAAAAGAAAAGTAAAAGAAAAGGCTAAATACATAGACGGCCCCCTAAACTTGTGAGATGCTTTCATTTTGACACTTGAACTGGGAATAGTGCCTATTTAATACTTCATGTTGCACAAAACCATGCCTATTAAACATAAATTTAAAAAGTCCAACCTAGATCTAGTGTGTGAGCTTCACTGTCTTTTGAAGTGGCAAAACCAAGCCAATTAAAAAAATACACATCAGCAAAAAACAAAAAGAGATGCATACGAAATTAAAAAGAAATGGTCAAGATCTGACCCAAAAATTACAAGAAATGGGAAGGATGAGGTGGTGAGCAGAGGTGGAAGTGGCGACAGCCAAATCTGAAGAATGAAAACAGGGTGATGTTGTTGGCGACGGCAGCTGAATCCGAAGAATGAAAAGTAGAAAATGGTGGATAAGAAGTTAGAATGGTAGCGGGTTGATGCCCAAAACTGAAAAGGAAGAAGGCAGCGGCACTAGTTGAATCTGAAAAAGGCTTCCAATAACAACTCTGCCTCAGTTGTTCAATTGATATTTGTTCGGGACACATGAACAGAAATGACCTCAATTGCAAGCCAACAACAATCAACAAATGCCACTGCAATTAGAGCCAGAACTCCAGCAGCAAGAGTCCAATATCCTTAGGATCTTCCACTCCTGTTAGTGGACAAAATGGTGTAGTGCAGACTATAGAAAATAGTCAAATAGTCGCCACCATTAGTAAAAACATGGGAAATGCAGGTACTACACAGATCATTCACGATGCAGAGAAATTACAATGACATTGGAGAATTCTTGTGCATCTTCGACAGTCATTTGACCCCTAAGAAATTTAGCTTGACCAAGCATGCCAAGGTAAGAGTGGAGGTTGATTTACTAAAGCCTTTGCATACAAGCGTCTAGTTTGGGTTCGAAGATGTGGATTGCCCTTTAAGAGAATATACCCAGAAGATTGAATGGGAAAATGTTCCTAATGTATTGCACTCACTGCAAGTAGATACGACATTCACTCGTTAATTGTTGGATGATGGAAAAAAAGAACATGGAGGAACAAAAAGGGAAGAATAAAGAAACATCTGAGTCTAGTAACACCAACCAATCTGATGGAAAAGAACAAAACAAAACAGGACAAGGAGGGTGGGAGCTACCTAACACCAAAAAGAACAGAAAAGCTAAACAGGATCAGCAAAAGACTGAAAGTCGAGGAAAAGTGGATGAGCAGAACAATATCAAAGTTGTCAATGAGAAAGACAAGGATAAAGGGGGTTAACAGGATCAACAATGCAACAATGAGGTGGAGCTAGATGGGAACAATATCAAGAAGAAGGGGAACAAGAAAAAGAAGATGCCTAGAAAAAAATTCTATGCTATTCAAACATTACATTGAGACCAACCTGAGGAAAAGTCAAGTTGTAAAGAAGAATCCAAAGTCATTACCTCTGATACTATGGTGGAGGAGAGCTTGGATGTGATAGTTACTGGTCAAATTGGGGAGAAGGATTGAAAAACCCAATTTACAGATGACAAAGAGTACTATAAGCAGCAACATAATCGGAAGCAATCCGAAGGACTCAAAGAGAACCAACACAAAGATGGTGCAGGACTCTGTCAGAGTCAATCAGGATACTCAAGAAATGAATGATATTCCAGAGAAGAAAAATGTTCCAGATGCCATTAACAGTATTAGAGAGTCTAGCCGTTTACCATCTGCCATCAAGAACCACCCTGGGATACAACTCAGGGTAGAACTTGGAAGAACCATTCAACCTCAAGGAAGATACAAAGAAGAGATCAACATGAAGAACAGGAAATCAACAATACTACTATTGAAAGGAAAGAGGATCATTACGATCAACAGCCAGATAATCCTGCAGATGCTCATCTAAAGGAAGTGTCCTATCTACAAGGGATATCTCCTACTAGAAGAGGAAGAAGCAGAAACAAGAATAAGGGAAAGAAGAACGAAGACAAAAATCATCCTTCCCACAAAGTAAGTATTCAAAGTTGATTTGCTCCTGATATGTTTCATGCTTAACACTATAATATGGAATATAAAGGGTATCCAAGAAGGCTAACCACAGTCTGAAAGAACTCATCAACATTAACAAGGTAGACTTTGTATCTATTCTGGAACCTTTTATTAGCAGTAGTAAAATTCAAGGATACATGAAATTCCTGGGATTTCAGGACTGCATTACAAATAATAATTTGCAAATTTGGTCCTTTTGGAGGCATAGCAGCAATGCTACTGTTATTACAAATGAGGATGAGCAACTCACTCTTAAAATCAAGTTTGGTAAGGTTGATAAAGAGATTTTTATAACCTCTGTCTATGCTAAATGTACTAGAATTGAAAGGGAGGATCTCTGGAGGAGTTTGGAAGACACTCATACTATCATTAACGATCCTTGGAGTATAGGTGGAGACTTCAATGCTATTCTGGAGGCTAATGAGAAATTGGGAGGAAAAGCTTACAGGATGCATAAGAGTTTTGACTTTACTAGTTGTATGGATAACTGTGAAGTTACTGATATTGGTTACTCAGGCTCCAAATTTACTTGGTGCAATAAAAGGAGGCATACTACGAGGATTTGGAAGAGATTGGATAGCATTTTTATCAATAATAAATGGGCTCAACTCTATCAGAGCAACATGTCAGGCACTTAGCTAGAGAAGGTTCTGACCACAGAGTTGATGAAATCCTATAATAATTTGACTTATCATGTGAGCTACTTTTAGATTTTTGGATTCATCAACCAGGATTCAAGGATATTGTGAAAGAAGTTTGAAATGTTCAGATTGAAGGAAATCCTATGTGGAGGTTACATCAAAAACTAAAGAAATTGAGCAGAAGACTTACTCAATGGTCCAGGGAAGTGGTTGGTAATGTTCATGAACAGGTAGAGAAATGGGAGGAGGAAATGCAGATTGCTGAAAACCTGGATCAATTTCATAATACTGAATTTAGCAGACAAGAGGTTAATAGATGTCATGCTGAGCACATTAAATGGTTTGGAATGCAAGAGTCTACCTGAAGCAAAAATCAGAAATCAAATGGTTTGAAGAGGGAGACTGCAACATTAAGTATTTCCACAGTGTTATTAGGGATAAGAGAAAGAGACTCAGATCCACAGAATCAAGAACAGCAGAAACCATTGGGTTAAGAGTGAGGACAAAATCTGTAGAATTTGCTATGAGACCCTTTCATTAACTTTTCAATATTCCTAAAAATGAGCTGAATTTACATTGTTTAGACTGCATTCCTAACAGACTGATGAGGACAATGAAAAGTTGAGAACCTCACAACCATTCCTCTTGAGGATGAGATACATGACACAGTTTTCAACATGAGTATCTATAGCTCTGCTGGACCAGATGGGTATAATGGAGCTCTCTTTCACAGTTGTTGGGATATTATTAAGACTGATGTTATTGATTTTGTCCAGTCCTCTTTTAATGGTGAAGAGCTTACTAAGTTTTACAACCATACCTGTCTTACATTGATCCCAAAGAAGGTTTCTCCAGAAACTTTCGCAAAGTTCAGACCTATTAGTCTGAGCAACTTAACAAGCAAGATTATTTCCAAGTTGTTGGCAGTCAGGTTAACTTCCATCCTGGAAAAACTCATCTCTGATAATCGGAGTGGGTTTCTGAAGGGAAGGTTGATAACTGAAATGTCATGCTTACACAAGAGATTGTACAAGGGATTTCCAACTATAATAAAGGTGGAAACATGGTAATTAAGCTGGATATGGAGAAAGCTTATGACAGGATGTCTAGGGAATTTATTTATGCTGTTTTTAGAATATTTGGGTTCTCGGAAGAATGGATTGATATAGTTCATAGACTCATTTCCAATGTTCGGTATTCTATAATGGTAATGGAGGCAGAAAGGTTTCTTTACTTCTTCTCAGGGTCTCAAGCAGGGGGGGACCCCCTCTCCACTCCTATCTTTATCATTGGCTCAGAGGTATTATCAAGACTCCTTAACAGATTGAATCAGAATGAGAATATTACAAATCTCTCCATGAACAGTAATGATGTGGTGATATTCACAAGAGGCAACAAAGAGTCTATCAAGCTTGTTATGAAGCAAATCAGTATATATGAGAAGGCTTCTGGGCAGAAGGCGAATACCAATAAGAGCTTATTTATTACTGCTCCTAAGACTAGTGCTGGGAGAATTAATAGGATGAGAGAAAACACTGGCTTTATAGAAAAACAACTACCTTTTGTCTATTTGGGATGCCCTATCTATATGTTGGAAAGAATAAACACTGCTATTTGATGATATGGTTACCAAAATCTTGAATAGACTGGCTGGATGGCAAGGGAAGATGTTATCCTATGGGGGCAGGATCACTTTGATCAAGAGTGTTCTTCAGTCACTTCCTATTTACACTTTGTCTGCTTTAACCCCTACCAAAGGAACTCTAAAACTTACTGAGAAGCACTTTTCCAGATTTCTTTGGGGTGCCAAAGTTTACGAAAATAATTATCATTGGTGTGCAATGGATAAAACATGCAAGCCCAAGGAAGAAGGAGGCATAAATATTAGAAGTATGCAAGATATCAGTAAAGTATGCAATATGAAAAACTGCTGGAGATTTAGAATTAATAAATCTCTTGGGCAGATTTCTCTAGAGCCAAGTATTGTATTAGATCTCATTCAGTCTCCAAGAAATGGGCCTCTGGAAATTCTCACATTTGGAAAAACCTCACCCCAAGCAGAGATAAAGCTGAGAATATATTTTTTGGGAGATCAACTCATGGGGTTGCAGCTTCTGGTAGGATAACTGATGTAGTGACGGGGCTTTGGCTAGTAAGTGTAACCATGTCCCTAATCCCTCTAAACTGCAGGTCAAAGATTTCTATATTCATAATTACTGGAACTATCAGAAACTTAGAAAGATTCTGCCTAAAGTAGAGGTCAACAACATTGTCAACTCAAAAGAAGGAGATTGGATCAACCAGATAATGCCATCTGGAATGCTTCGGAAGATGGTTACTACTCTAAC
The DNA here is from genome assembly GCA_018107945.1 of Datura stramonium. NCBI lineage: Eukaryota > Viridiplantae > Streptophyta > Magnoliopsida > Solanales > Solanaceae > Datura > Datura stramonium. Next base: position 6,382 of record JACEIK010016288.1, read on the forward strand.
AATTCTGCTTGGAAGCTGATCAGACCTCATAATCCCAAGAACCCACTTCTTAACAAGACTTGGAACAACTTTATCCCATTCAAGATAAGCTTTCTCAACCAGAGAATGATTAAAATGAGACTTCCGTTTGATGATACAACTCACAAGAGTAGCAATAGAGGAAGAGTAGACTGTTTGTGTTGCAGGAATCCAAAAACCTGAGACTCTTGAACACGTTTTCAATAAAGGAGAGGTGGCTACATACATGTGGAAGAAATTTGCAGCACCACTTGGAATCCAACATGCTAATAACATCAAAAACATTTTGGACCTTTGGTGACAGAAGAAACCTAGTAACGTGACTCACAAGCTGCTGCTCCCTATCACACCACTGGTGTGTGTTGGCAAATCTGGAAGGGTCACACTACCTGTAGATATGGCAACAAGAAGAAATTCTTTATAAAGGAATGGAGTATCAAGCTACTTGGATTATGAAAAACGTTCTTAACAGGACTTATCCTAACGTCCAGTGGCAGGACAATTGGAACCATATATGTGATACTGTTGAAAAGGATTCCAATTATTCTATTTTTTCGTTCAAATTGAAACATACTATCAAATGGAAAAAAGTTATGTGGATGAAACCAGATGTTGAAATGGTCAAAGTTAACACTGATGGGCTACATGAGGAACATCAATAAAGCAGGTACTGGAGGAGTTGTAAGGGAGGAAAATGGTGGTTTTATCATGACGTTTGCAGCTCCTACTGTCTGTAATTCTAATAATTTAGCAGAGTTGGATGCTGCTCAGTTTGGTAAAAACTGGAGCTTGGATAATGGCTTCACCAACATTCTCCTGGAAATGGACTCTTGGTTAATTGCTGATATGTTGTCCAGGAAATCTACCAACAACAGGAGAATCAAGAGAGCAGTAGAAGATATTGATTACCAAAGGTGAAACCGCTAATGTTGTAATTAGTCATTGCTAAAGGGAAGCTAACTCTGACACTCTGTGGCGGATTTGTTGGCTAAATTAGCTACGACTCTGACTGATACCAAGATCTTCCTTGATTTTCGGCATCTACCTAGTCTTTCCAAAGGAGCCTTTCAATTGGATAAATGGCAGATGCCTAGCATCAGGATTAGATATGACAAGTCTAATTTCTTTGCAAGTTAATTGTACAGAAAGGGGAAGGGGCGTAAAATTTGTATTTTGTCTATTATAGACCTTCCCCAATGCCTGATGGTAAGACTGCATATTATAAGCAATCAACACCTTGCTTGTACAGAAGGTTTGGTCTTATCCCCTTCTCGTTTTGAGATATATCATATATCACAGTCCAGTTTTTACTGGGGCAATGGAATAAAAAAAAAATTTAAAAAAAAAAAAAGACAAGACAAGTTTAGGGGGCCTCTTATGTATTTAGCCAAAAGGAAATAGGAGAAAAATATTCACGTCCAGCATACTACTCCTATGAGTAATTAGACAAATCACTTTGATGAAGGCAAATTAGGACATGATGAAAAGAGAAAACTATAGGAAGAAATGAAATAATAATACAGACCATTAGCCAGGACTGTTTTCAAAACTGAAATACTTGATTCAGGTTTTCAGGATCATAACACTATTTCAGTTTCAGAAACCAAAACTTTTTCCTCATAACCAATTAAAAGTAGCTCTTTTGATCTGTCTCTTTCCCAAGGCATTTTGGAAATACATTAGCAAATAAAGATGGTTCCAAAACCAAATGAAAATGCCACGAATTAAATCAAAACGTGACCAGAGTTCCACTCACCTGAGCTGCAAGACGTGTCCTAACAAGATCCAACGGGTAAGTAACAGAAGCAGCAGTTATTCCAGCCAAACCACCACCTACAAGTCGTATACAAAGGTCTGCAGTTATGTTCTCTCCTTGGCTTTCAACTCCCAAAATCAACTGCAATACCTGTTGCATATAATATGAAGAAAAAGAAAACATTTTAGACAGACAAGTTATAGAACTTATTGGCACTAATATTTAGAAATTAGAATTCACAGAACGTTTGTACCAACATTCTTGTAGCGTTCAAATGCATAAAAGCTGATAGAGGAATACGGAAGCCGATGAGCAATTGTGACCAAATTCCCCTTCCAAAATGCCCTAAATCCTTCTTCACGTACAATACGTGAAGCCTCTTGCCATAAACTGACCTTTTTTAAGTTAGCAGCATCCGTGTGCATTCCTTGCAGCTGTCACCGGCCAAAGATATAGAGGAAAATGTGCATAAGCTTCTACAGGTTTCTAGGCCAGTCCACGTACGACAATATGTATGACTTCGTTATTCACCAATTAATTCATAAAAATCACATAGAAAGGATGAAAGATAATAGATTTATGGATTTCTTCTGCATAAAACGACCAAAACAAGTTTCACTTGGAATTAGAATAATCAACCTCTAAACTCAGGAAAACATAATGTAAAAATTCGAACCTGAAAGAGAATAGTAAGGCGAGCTAGAGGCGCAGTGCATGTCTTGCTGATGGCACCGGCAACACCACCGGCTAGAAGCTGAGGAACAGTTCCGATCTGAGACTGCTGACGGTGCTGAGTAATCAATTTCCGCGATGCTCCGCCGTCCACAACCACTGCTCCGCGACCACATCCTCCACCGCCGCCGCTTCCTCCTCCATCCATCACTACTCCTACCCTGGCTTCAGTCTGCATCGTACCCAATGGATTGAGCGTAATTTTGGTTGCAGCTATTGGTTTCGTCGATTGTTTTGCTAGCGTGGTTTGAACGAAGATTTAGTATTTGAGGAAACGGCGTCGCCAGCACGTCTGCTGAGTTAGCCGTTTCAATTTGTTTTTTTCTTATTTTTCTTTTTAATTTTTTTTTTAAATACCTTTTTTCGTTTTTGATAATTTTTTAATTTTGACTTTTCACATAATATATTTAAGATCATAAAATTAAATAACATTTTAATATATTTTACATATTTTTAAAATTTAAATGTGTCATTTTTTAAATGTTTAAAGAGACCCCTAATTATGAATGTGGCATGCACCACATTCATAACTAGAATCTACTACACAAGCCTTCACAGAATTTCTAGAACACTTAATCATGTATTCTAATATCAAATTTGTCATGTTCCAACTTGAATGAGGCATAACAATACTCGGTCTCTTAACTATATTATTATAACATGATTGAGTAAACCAGTTCTGTGTGATAGATAATACCTGCTATACACATGAGTGGTAAACATAACAACATTTGGAATTATAGGGTACTAATGCATCTGACATGCTCTGATAAAGAAAATTGTATATACATAACTGAGCTCTCGAATCTAACGATATATAACTAATGATAAACTCAACTAAAACATGAGTATTATCTTACGGACATAGCATTTATACATATATGAATATTATCATAGGTTTATGAAGCCTCTATTAGGATATAACAACAAGAGTACTTGTTGGGACAAAGACCCCACATATTTATACTGGATATATATTTAAAAAGAATACTAGACTCAACTCGACTCCAGACAGAAATGGAGCTCGTCAATCAACAGTTGAGGATCTAAGCAAATGCCTAGCAACGTTATTATTTATGGCAAATACAATTGCCACTAAAATGACTTTTAGAAATATGTTAACTTATACATTCAACAGCATTTCTTATTTCCATTAAAGATCCATTAGTTACTTATAAAGACGACTTTTTTAGAATAATTTAGTGGCGACTAAAATTGCTCTTTGTTTATTTTTGTCTTTTTGCATCTAAAGATTTTTCTAATTGCTAGTTCTAATTAGAAAAGAATTTTTTGGATAATAATTCTAATACAGGGGAATGTTAAATTATTTTTTTCATTGATTCAAATAATTAT
>JACEIK010016295.1:0-15975 GCA_018107945.1 Datura stramonium
GAGGCGATCCCTCGTGATTCTAGCCAGCTCATAGAGTCATCAGCTCCTGTCATCCAGAGCTTGATATTCAGAGGTGTAGTTCATTTTCTTTTATTGTATATTAAGGGTAGGTCGGGGCCCTGTCTCGACCATTTTATCAGTACTCATAGAGGCTTGCAGATTTTATATATACATCTCCCTGTTGTTAGTTATGCCGGTCGTGTGAGGCCGTGCATTTGTTTAATTGTTTAGCATTTCTGATTGTGTTGGCCGTGTGGGGCCATAATCTTATAGTAGTGGTGACCTTGCCGGTCACGTAGATATCCAGTATTCTTTATGTTGAGTCACAGATGACTAGACAGCATGGTGGCCTTGTCGGTGCCCATTGGGGCGCTGCATTACTTGCCTGGGCAGTGTACTCATAGACGAGGAGGATCCCTCGTGATTCTAGCCAGCTCAAGAGTCTTCAGCTCCTGTCATCCAGAGCTTGATATCTGTGAGGTGCAGTTCATTTTCTTTATTGTATATTAAGCAGGTCGGGCCCGTCTCGACCATTTTACCGCACTCATAGAGGCTTGCAGATTTTATATATACATCTCCCTCGTTGTTAGTTATGCCGGTCGTGGGTGAGGCCGTGCATTTGTTTAATTGTTTAGCATTTCTGATTGTGTTGGCCGTGTGGGGCCATAATCTGGTAGTAGTGGTGACCTTGCCGGTCACGTAGATATCCAGTATTCTTTATGTTGGAGTCACGATGACTAGACAAACATGGTGGCCTTGTCACTACATAGGTTCCCTTTATAAGTATGTCTCTGGGTTAGATAAAATCATATGCATCGGCTATAGGCCCAGTCGGCCAGAGGTTGTATTTACAGCTGTTATATAGCCCTTTGTTTCCAGAAATTTGAGATAGATTCAGCCGTGCACCGATGTGCTAGGCTCACTGCGCTAGCGCCCAGTCCTACTAGGGCACTGTGTGCCGGGCCATATCCCCAAGGCGGGGCGTGACAGTAAGAACTAGACTAATGCAGGTATTTAAGCTTTTTGGTGTGTTATCTCCAAATCGGGGGTTTTAAAGATAACAATATTAAAACTAACGTAAAAATAAAGTGTTTCTAATAAAGATTTACCATAAATAGGGTAAGTGTTCCCCTCATGGATTCTATAACTACTTCGAGTTTACACTCATGATCAATACCAATGCTTACTTGTAGAATAGATAACTAGGGTTCATCCAAATGACTAGTTTGTCCTCATTGGATGACTATACTAATTACCGGGTTAGGTTTCATGAGAGATTTCAAGTAAAACCATTATGAAATTATTCCATTAACTATCCTATCACCGAAGCTCAAGTTATACAATGATCATGAAAATCAAGGCTTTATTGCATTTCTCTCTTTTCCTAATCTCTACCTCTCTAGGTCCAAAAAGTAAAGAATTTGGGGAAAGTTTTAACATTGCACTTCGTTAAGAAACATTAAAGACGAAGAGAATACAATACAAGTATTTTGCATTGGTTTCAATCACTGCGTAACCCTAGTTCGTTAATCCATCATGGTCCCACATCCCTAGTGGTGGAGGTTTTAACCACTCATGATTGTAAGATTGTGATTAGTATTCATAGACAAATACATAATTAAATACTTACAACGATGATTGAAAGAAAACCTGCTGTGAATATTGCAAGAGAATATGATGAACAATATCAAGAACAATTGAGAAATCCAAGTTTTGATCTCAAGAATTGCTCTCTAATATTGTAAAAACTAGTTACAAACTTCTTAATAACAATTGACAATCCACTCAATTTTACCTCCTCCTCCCTCTAAAAGAAAAAACATAAAATGTATTTATACAGACACAAAAATTTTTCCTAAGTTAATAGGGAAATAACCAAATCAACGTCGACACATCCTATGACCTATCATAAGGACCTGTAACAGGATTGTAATGAGTAATGCCTTGTCAACATTGCTTGGCTTTTAAAGAAGAATTAGTGCTTTGCATCTCGTATGACTCGTAACATGATTTCGTGATTCGTACAACCCATTCGTGGTTTGGCTCGAGAACTCGCATCATCCGGGCTTCTACAAGTGTCTTGGTAGGTCTTGTACTTGCTCCTGCGACTTCGTAACAACTTGTCAAGTATCATGTAATCTGCCAAGTCATTAAAATCAGTTGAAGCTTTCCCATGGCTCCTTGTACGGGTCGCAGGTAGATGCTATGATCCACGTCACTGCATTAGAGACTTCCATTGTGAAAATATCTCCAAGTATTCCACGACTACAATTACAGCACGTACCAGCTTGGTACGGCTTGTAGTGAGACTCGTACTTTCCCTTTTCGTTGTTCCAGCCTTCTGAATTTTTCCATGAGTCTTAGTACGGCTTGTACAATCTATGTAAGGCTCGTACTGAGAACATTACTTGGCCGTTTCTTCACTTTTATGCATATTTTACATATTTTGTATATTTTTCCCAACACCTATTTTCCTTGAAAATAAAGTAAAAACACCTCATATCAGTATAAACATTCCTAGGTCCATGTTATTTTTCCAATTTTAAGAGTCGAATGTGTTGTAAACTCACAACACATCAACACCCTCAACTTAAGACTTTTGCATGTCCTCAAGCAAAGAAAAAAAAACTAAAGCACGACGCTATCTAGAAAATAAAACCTAGAATACTAATGCCAACACCCAGTGAAAATTTGCACTATGAACACAAATAGCTTTTGACCCTTCTCCAGGTAAACCAAATTAGCATATGCACATCAAGTAACAACAAACTATGATAAATAGGGATCAAGATATGTCATCTAGTCATTAGTAGAGAATCAAGTTATTACCATTGCTTTTCAAATGGACAACTAGTAGAATAGAACACAAACCATGTACCTCGAAGAAAATAAAGTCCCCAAATCATAGATATATGAAAATATGAAATGTGGACTGAACAAAGTAATATTTCCTCACTCACAAGGAAGTTCAAAATACTACACATCGGATACATAGGCTTGTCCTATTTTCTTACTCGGCTCTTCAGATAGTCAGGCTAGGATCTCTATAGAACTCGTTTACTTGTAATGTAGGTGTAACACCCTATAACTTTTCTAGATAAACTCAGACTTTGCATGAAAACCAAAAAGAACCAGAAAATTTTGTCTCAAACTGACCGAGACAACGAGTCATTGTCAGAAGTAACAACCCATTATTTGGGTCGGGTCAGCCCTGCTAATTGTCCTTCGGGAATCAATGAGACATGGAATGATTCATTGTGAGGATTAACAAGCCGGCCCAGTGACTCGCTACTTTACCTCAGATATTAGTTAACACTTTCCTAATCCACGAAGGAAAAGAAGAGTCATCGTCTAATGTAACGACTTGTGAGGTGACTCATTAGTTGGAGTCTAGGTATTGTTGAAAATCCTATCCATTATAAAACTAGAGAAACAAAGACCCGTTTTATCACACAACAAGTCGTTGTTTCCATCTCGTGGCAATAAGTACAAAATCCCTTAGTTTTCCAAGAGAGATAAAGAGCAGATACAACGACCCGTTGGTTCTACTTATGAGTCGTTGTGTCTTCCTTAATGGGGTTCCCAAGTTTTCTTTAAAAATTCCACCAGTGAAAATGAGAGGTACCAACGACTTGTTGGTTCGTCTAACGAGTCGCGGGTTCCTCCATTGAGAAATCTAAAGGGAGCACTATTCCAAGCCCATGACCACCAATAGTCCCAATGAGTAATGGTATCAACCAACGACTTCATTGTGTGACCGTTGGTCCCTGTTTGGTAGTTTTTTAGATTTTATTTTAGGGGGAATTTAGTAACTTGTCACAATTTTAGCTTCTAAACTATGTCGCTTAGGTGTTTTAGGAGGGATTTATAGGCATAGTTGACCCTCTCCCTCATTCCTTCCAAAGAACTAGATAGAAAAAGCAATGATATAGTGTAGATAGTTCACTCAAAGCAAGCTAGGGCTTTCAATTTTTCTCCTCAAATTCTACAGATCATTCTCAGAAAATTCGAATTCGTGCATGTGGGAATTCAACAAGGGAATTGTCCTTCCATTGTGCCCCAAAATCCTTTTGTAATTTCTTATCAGTTCTAGCCTTGAGATTTTGAAATAGGGTAAATTTTCATCCAGATTTTGATTAATTGTTATGGATTATTGTTCATATTTATGTTGCTATGTTTCAACTACTTAGTGATCATGTTGCTACTTTCTATCTATAATATGATTTTATCCCTAATTATATACATTCAGTAAATTAGGTCTTGCGTAGTTGATTATATATTAATGTCGCTTGACTCTATTAGTATTTGAATCTCTATGTTATCACTATCATATGAATTCTCAGTCAGCTGCATGCTAGTTCACTTCTGTCAGAAAAGTAGCATTTTTAGTATCGTCAAGAAGTCAACCGATCAATTTGATGAAAGTTAGTTCTTTGAGGAGTTCAGTTCAGTAATACTCCCTAGTTTAAGGTATAAGTTAGTTCTCTAGATGGTTACAAAACATCCAGATAAGCAGCTCTAACAAGAATTAGAACCCCCAAGACGCTTATGAATTAGTTCTATAAATAGTTACGACGCCTCCAGATAAGTAGCTCCGAATGCCATTCTTATAACACCAGTTTTCTGGCTATTTGGTCCTATAGACTATCAGGTTACTTCCAGATACGTGTTCCTGGCTTAGTCTAGGACCCCAACTGGAGCTATTAGCTTAGTAGTTAAGTTAGGACTTCCGCTGGGAGTCATACTTAGCACCGAGGCGACCGTGTTCCAGCGCGTCAAAGTTCCCAGAACTATGTTGCTACCATAGGGTTATTGGCCCAACGTGCTCAAGACTTGTGATCACCCAGCTCAGCCACTACCCCTAGCAAGGTACATTTGGCTTTCTCCGATGGGGTATACACTGTGACCCACGCTTAGCTCTCGTGGTTATATGTCGGTTATAGATGCTCCCACTTGTCAGTATAATTTCAGTTTAGTCTAGTTTAGCTCAGTTCTGTCACTTAGTTCTAGGACATGTTTACGACCATCGTGCAAGGTCTTTATGAACCATATTTGTTATAGCTCGCTTAATGTTTAGTATTAGTTGGTCATTAAATGTTATTTTAGATAAGTATTGCTTTATCCAAGCTTGTTTGCATTTCACTTACTTAGTACATTCAAAGTACTGAAACATACTTTTTATGCTATATCGTATTATGATACATGGTATAGGTTCTCAATATAGAATTGCCGTAGTTCCCCGAACGACTTCAAATAAATAAGTAGCCCATTAGGTGAGTCCTCATATTTTGAGGACAATATTTTCTTTTTAGTTAGTTACTTTTCAGTCAGATTTAGAGTTAGCTGGGGGCTTGTCCCAGCAACTCGTCATATAGTAGTTGGCTTTTAGACTCAAATATTCAAAAGATTCTGATAGCTATGTTTACACCTTCAATGTATTGATTACATAATTATATTTTTATAAAGCTTCCCTCTTATGTTTACTTAGTTTACCGGTGCAATGTTAGACTATTGATTAGCTTGGGGTCACTTGTGGCATCAAGTATCGTATCTCATCTAGAGTGTAGACTCGGGTCATGACAGTAGGCTTAGGGCTAGACATGGTAAATATGGGATTTTTAGTCACTACACTACATACATGTGGCTCCACTTTTCACTTATTTCACCCTTTTCACTTTTTTTCATCTTTTCCTCCCTTTTTCCATTTTTACAATGTATGGGTGTGGTGGTTTTAAACTTTTCATTCATTTTTCTTTTGTATTTTCTTTACAATTTTTATTTTTCAGCTCTTATTTCTTCTTTCGTTTTCACACCACACCTCATTTTAAACCGTTTTTCCTTTCTATTACTAGCCATAATAGTACCTACCTGCCCTCTTAGCTTACATTACAACACATTAACTCCTATTTGATCTTATTTTCAACATCCTTAAATTGTGGAGTAAAACACTAAAAGGCAAGCTTATGGGTCAATATACGTGGCATGTGAATTCTTTGAGAGAGTGAGCGTATTTCTTGTGCATAGACCCATACATGTTCTAAATTTGAAGAATCGTGACTGAGAAATGGGTACCTCTCTTGTTGTGAGGGCAATGTTTAATGAAGGATAAAATTCATGTAGGATTTCTCGATCAGTTGATTCACATGAGTTTGTTGAGATTGAGAGTCGATTCTTGAGGCTAGGAAGTCTTTACGTAGTTATATTTGATTTTAATGAGCACCTTGTATGGTCTATTTTAGTTTGCTATCTAAAACAATCTTTTGTAGCCTTAACTTGAATTGTCCTACTTCACTTATCTATGTGTGAGTCCTCACATGCATGAGATGTAAAAGAGTTGTCTGAGGACAAACAAGGCTTTTAAGTGTGGTAGGATCTTGGGTATAATTACGTGCCCAAGTGCTAATTTATAACTTAATTAAGTCATGTTTGTCAATTAAATCAATTACATTCTCATGTGATTTTGAATATTTTTAGATATGCACTGTTCCAACATGATTAGTCCTTGTTTTGTAGGTGTAAAACTGCATATGAAGGACTAAACAATATGGTTGAAGCAAAGGAAGGAGTTCTTTCAAACTCTTGGATTGAAAATATTGCAAGATGGCATGCCATAGCAACGCTGGTCAGTATTAGGCAGCGTGCTACGCTGTGCGTGAGCGCTTCAATGTTGTGCCATACACGAGAGAAGACGCATTCCAAAGGCGCCTGTGTATTGGTGCCGTTCCACGTTTAGGTGATCTTGGGCAGATTTATATGCCCAAGTGATACCAAATGCGTCATTTCATCTTGTTTATCTATCGATGTTTGTACCATCTCATGTAAATTGTAGTTAAAATGTGAATGTATACTAACCAACATGATTAGCGTTGTTTTGCAGGAAAAATATAATTTTATGAAGCTAAGATGCATGTGGGAGAAATCAGAATGGACTTGGAAGCTTAGCAAGAAATGGCCAAGGGAAAGCATGGATTAAAGGCTCACATGGAGCCGTGTCATGCCGCCATCGCGGATGCATTCTGCCACGGATGGTAAAAATTGGCAAATTCCAGAGGAGGTCCGCATTGCCTCCGTGGCACGTTGGACCAAATTGCCCGGAAAATGGAATTCCAGTGAAGGTGGCGTTGGAAGCCGTGGCACGTTGGTCGAGCTACACGCACGCCGTGGCACGCTGGGCTTAAATACTTGGAGAGGGCCGGATTCCAAAGTGAGGGTGCGCTGTTGTGCCGTGTCACGAGCAGCAGTGCTCCGCGATGCACTCCGTGACACGTTTCTTGTTATTTTGGGAAAAATTCCCACCAGTATAAATAGAACACTTAGGTTCATTTTTACTATTCGACTTGGTGGAGCAAGAACGTGGGTTACAAAGTGTTGAGGGGACGAAAATTTTAGGGTTTTTCTCTATCTCTTTCCTTTCTTTCAATTTTTTGTATGATTTACACTCACGGATGATGTTTAATCCACAAATGAGTGGCTAATTTCACTTGTTGAGGTTAAGAACATTTGTAGTGAAATGTGATTGTTGATCATTTGATTTTCCATCTTTTCTTCCATGGTTGTTCTATTAATTCTTGTTCTTACTGCATTAATATTTCGCCAATGTTAATGTATATCTAAAAAGTCCGGTTTCAACTCAAAAGAGCAAGAAATTGGAAAGTTGTGAATTGATAGGATATGATCTTTTCTTAGTTTGGAAAATTGAGAATTGATTTACCTTCAGGATAGAAATATACCTGAAAGTCATATTAGTCAATTACTGAATCGCTTTATGGCTAGAACATGAATTTCTTTTATCACAGAAATGTAGGTGGAAGGTTCATGATTCTTAAGTTGGGTTAAGTACAAAAGTTTTAACTATAGGCAATAATTCTTGACTAGAAACCGAGGGAAAGATTAATCAAATTGTATCGATAATTCATTTCTTTCATGTTCGTTTTAGCCTCGGGCATGCTCATTACTATAGTTCGACTCAATTTGTATATTCATTTTAGACTTAGTATAAAATTAAAACTAAGTATATCAAAATCTGTTTAACATTGTTGTCTGCATTTTTAGAGTTTAAGTTTATTAACACTTGAGTAGATTGATACCTTAAGTCCAAATTCCTGTGGAATCGATACTTGGCTTACTTGAGCCATTTTACTACTTGTTCGACCACGTGCACTTGCGTGTAGTCATCCAGACCGACGAACACTAGGCACTGTCCGCCAGCTCCCACGTCACGCTGTGTAACGTGTTCGAGGAAGGTCGTGCCACATCGGTCATCGCGCACAACCTGCACCCAAAGACATGCGACGCTAAGAAAACTAGTAAGCTTCCACGTTTGCTCCGTGTCACGTAGCCAAATTGAGGATTCAGCTCCGTGACACGAAGGTAGTCCATGCACGGCCAAAAAGTGCAATTCTTCACTTATTATAAATTAAAACCCTAGCTCCAAAATCATTTATCACGTACATATTTGTGGAAAACGTAAAGGAGCCGAAGGGAGAAAGAAGAACTCTGCCTAGGCTGATTATATTTCATTCTCCTTTAATTATTCTTGTAATTACATTTCTTGAATCATGTTTTTGAGTATTTGTACTAACATGAGTGGCTAAAACCCTTCCTCTAGTGTTGAGGCTACGTAATATAATTGTAATGATTACTTCATTGGTTTGAGTTTAGTTGTTGTTGTTTTACATTCTTTGTTATTGTTGCTTTTATGCTTGATCACCATGAAAAAAATGTGCTGTTTAGGTAAAAGCTCGTGAGTAAACCTAGGCTAGAACATGAGAATGTAAGGAGCAAGTTCTTACTTTTACGATGTGGATTTTATATGTTAGATAGAAATTATACCTATTTTACCTTGCTTGGTTACTAAACCGGATGAGCTAGACACCGACTTAGAATCATCATATCACCACTCGTGGTAGCTAGTGGTGAAGCTAATTCCGAGTAAATAATTAGAGGTACCAAAGTCCATAGTCAAGGGTGCAAGCTCCATAAACCACATCCATGTATTTGAATTTCTAACGAGTTAGGATGTCACATCCTCACTCAACGATGTAGGTGTGAGACTAGTTTGTCGTGTTTAAAGGCTCAAAAGGCCATGAATATAGCAATTTAATTATGTGAGACAACAACTAAAGTTTCCATACTCTACATCGTGAATTGTAGCATTGCATGATTATTAGGCTTAACTCTAGTTGCTTTTTATATTGTTTCCCGAATATTTTGTTATCACCCCTAGACTTAATTAGAATTTACCGAAAATTTCTATAATCAACACTTGTGAAGTAATTTTAACACTTTATCCTGATAATTCGCCGAATTGGTCTAGTCCCCCGTGGGATTCGACATCCGACTCTTAAAATGGGCTACTATATTTGTACGACCGTGTACACTTGCGTGTGCGCTAGAGCGTGAACAGACATCTTACAATTGTGATCCTTCCTTCATCCATGTGGGACACACTCTCCATAGAGAGTCTACTAAGTGCATCCGCTACCACATTAGCCTTACTCTCAAATGGTAAGAACACTCATATCGTCCTTAAGTAGCTCTAGCCACCTCCTTGTCATTGATTGAGGTATTTCTGTGAACACATATTGTAAGGTCTTGTTATCCGTAAACACATCCACATGGACCCCATATAAATAATGCCACCATATCTTTAATGTGAATACCAATCGGCTAACTCAAGATCATGGGTTGCAATTTTTCTCATGGATCTTTAATTGTCTAGAGGCATATGCTATTATCTTCCATCGCTGCATCAATACACACCCTAGTCCGATTATCGAAGCATTACAATACACCACAAAACCATATGTACCTTCGGGTAGGGTCAACACCGGTGCGGTAGTAAGTCGAGCCTTCAACTCTTTGAATCTCTCTCTCACAAGCTCACCATTGAAATTTCACCTTTCCTGAGTCAACTTGGTCAAAGGTACTAAATAGATGAGTAGCCCTCAACAAATCACTGATAGTAGCCAGCTAAACACAAGAAACTCTTAATATCCGAGGACTTACCAGTCTAGGCCAATTCTTAACTCATTTCAATTTTATGAGAATCTACTTTATGCCCTCGCCGATACCACATGGCCCAAAATGATAATGAGTCCAACCAAAAACTCACACTTGCTAAACTTATGTATACAATTTGCGATCTTTGAGAGTCTGAAGCACTATTATCAAGTGAGCAGCATGCTCCTCCTCGCTCTTAGAGTATATAAGGATGTCATCAATGAACACAATCATGAACAAGTATAGATACGGCTTGAACACCCTATTCATCGTGTCCATGAAGGTTGTAGAGCTTTCGATAGTCCAAAAAGACATAACTACAAACTCATAATGTCTATACCGCATCCTGAAGTCTATCTTGAAGATATCGCCCTCCCGAACTCCTGAGTTGATAATACCTGGACCTGAGATCAATCTTGGAAAAACACTTGGCACCGGGCCGGTAAAAAATCATCAACTTCGGGAAAGGGTACCAGTCTTTATGGCGACCTTGTTCCATTGCTAATAATGGATGCACATCCGAACCGAACCATCCTTCTTCCGGACAAATAAGACCAGGCAACTTCATGGAGACTTACTCAACCTGATGGTTCTTATCTAATAGGTCCTCTAACTAATCCTTCAACACTTTACCTCACTGAGTCCATCCTATAAGGAGGGATAGAGATGGGTTGTGTATCGGGTAGAAGGTCAATACAAAAAGCAATCTCCTGCTGGGGAGGAACACCTAGCAAATCATAAGGAAAGACCTCTGGATACTCACGCACCACTGTAACTGTTCAGATAGTTGGGGTCTCAGACTCAACATCCTTAACTCTTAATATATGGTACATGCAACCCTTAGAAATCATCCTCCAAGACAAGAAATGTAATAAATCGCCCGGTACAACATCTAAACTACCCTTCCACTCCAAAACTGATTCGCCTAGAAAATAAAATTCCACCGCACGGGTTCTACAATTTACGTAAGCATAACACGCATACAACCAATCCATGCCAAAAATAATATCAAAGTCAATCATGGCTAACTTCTAATTAGGTCTCATGAGGCGACTTTGTGCAGTATAGTGATCGGGCATCCTATACACCTACCTAGCTACAACCGGAATCACCGACAAGGGTAGAAATCGAATAGATCTGACAAAGTCTCGAGACTAACTCAAAGACACTAGAAATATAAGGAGTCACAAAAGACGAGGTAGCCTTGATCTAGCAAAGCATAAACATTGGGCTATGAAAACACGCAAACATACCAGTGACCACATCCGGGGAGGCCTCCTGCTCTTGATGGGTGCTAAAGCATAAAACCTATTTTGGTGCTGGACGTTAGATGAATTAGTCGAGGCACCCTATTGAGGGTGATGTGCTGCTGGAGCGGTAGAATCGGCTGGTGGCATACAAGCTCCACCGACCACTGATCGGGATGAGGGGCAATCCCAAATCCTGCTTTGAAGTTTACCACACCAACAAGCACCCGAGCCAACTAGGCACCTCCTAGGGTGATTCTTGCCGCACCCCGCACAAATTGGGAAAGTGCGCTCCACCTGCATGCAACCCTGGCCTCTCGAATCTGAAGCCCTGCTCCTCCAATCCCCTCGGAATCTAGATGGCGTGGTAGCGATGATGGGGCGAGAAAAATAGACTCTATTCTAGGATCACAGCTATCCACCCCTTGACTCCGACCTTAGAAGTCCCATAACTATCGATCCTGGCCCTTGGCCTCTCTTGCCTTCGATATACCAACTCCATATGTTGAGCATGCAGCATAATGCAGGGGAAAGCCTCATGTCTCGATGCGACATAGCAATCCTGTAGTCCTTACCCATGGCCTGCACGTCTATGTACAAAACGACCTCATCCGAGCCCTCCTGGGTCCGCCACCAACTCCGGCGCATACTTGGATAATCGGGTGAACTCCAATGCATACTCCTGAACGGACATGCACCCTACTTTAAGTTAACAAATCTGGTCACCTTTTCTCCCTCATATCCCGAGGAAAGAATCGGTCCAGAACGCGGTGTATAACCTTCCCAACCGATAGGCCTCGGCACTCCACCGACCTAGCATCTCTCCACTATTCGAACCATGTAGGCCACCCACTTGAGCAGATAGGAGGCCAAATCAACAAAATCTCCATTGGTCACCCCATAACCTAGGTGATCTTTAGAATCTCCCCGATGAAATTGTGTAGGTCCTCATCCACCCCGACCCAAGGAACTCCGGAGGGTTCATCCCTCGGTGAAGTCTCTAATTCGAAAGCCGCTGCTGTGCCATTCTGTGGGATATGCGCAACAACTTGCTGGGTTGGCCTGAGAAGTCAAAGCCAGCGCCAACATCTGGATAGCCGAAACGTAGCGTGGCAATTCAGCTCGAGCTCTGGGGCCCATGAACAAGTGGGACTCTGCCGATGCCTATGATCATTGCCATCTCCGTGGCCGCCACCGCTTCTATTTCTCCTTCCGTTCATTCTTATGGGAGCCATGATTTTGCAATCTCGATTAGCATGAATTAGAAGAATAGAAGAACTTTTCATTGCATGACATAGATCATGAAAGAAGGGAACTTTTCCTAAATGTCTTGTGGACTCTCTGGCCATAAGTGTGGCACGTTTCACACCCATGAAAAGACTCTACTTAACGTGACTTTCAAACACCCTAGGACACTTCAAAACTTATGGCTCTCGTACCAAGTTTGTCACTTACCCAAGAGCAGACTGTGTTGTAAACACAGGACAAGGAACTCCCGAGAGATCCCAAGTCGACCCACATGGCATAAGCATATCTAACTTTATTCACATTAAGCGAAGACTAAACATTATATATAGAAGAACGTAAGCGTAACACAACATATATCATGACATACAAAATCGTTAGACATACACAAGTCGAGCACTACATACCGCTTCTGAAAAGCTTCAACTACATACGATGGGTTGATGGGACAACACCACCAACTAACCCGGACAAGGAATGGTACATAAGTATTAAGAATGTTCATCAAACGGCCCTCGAAACATGAGGAGTCACTAGTAAAACTGGTAAGATATACTCTGAAGGGGTCTAGATATGAGGATGAGCTTGAGAGCCAAAACCTGTATCATAAGACGATACAAAATAGAAAATCTGTGGGTCAGTACTTGGAAATGTACTGAGTATGTAAGGTAAGTAAAAGTGAATATTTAAAAACATAAAATCTATAAGAGTAGGATGACATGACTGGTAAATGCCAAAGTCATAAAATAAACGTAAGGCTCAACGTTAAAAATACACATTCATAAACCTGTTGTAATCATAAACATGAGAGAAAAGCATTTCATAAACATGACTTGAGACAAGGAACATAATCATAATGTGCATAAATGATGAGGAACAATGGGAGATTCTTATAATCGACATACTCCATACTAGCACACATAGGTCCGACCTATGCACCTAGTCGGGAGGCCATCATACCTGCCAAGGGTAGAATCCATGAAGTGTGGATACTCAAGAAGGGCCCATTAGGGCATAGAGGACAGTCACAAAGGAGGTCCCAAACATAACCTATGGTGGCATGTAGATATGAGACTTCGAGAGTGGAATGGACCCTGGAACCAACTTGTGTTAAAGCTACTCCCAAAACATGCAACGTGCTAATAAGGTAACATATATGATATGCATAGGCTAAGTTAAATCATGAAAATCATAGACATGCTTGAGATAAGGAGTTTGGCTATGAAATAAGCTCCGTGAGTCGGCCAAAGTCATAAATCATGAATAATACTTTACATGTGGGCATTGCCCAATAATTAAACATACTTGAAATTCTTGAATTTATGGAAATCAAGATCATAAAGGTAATTGAAAACAAGCTTGTAAATCGTAAATTTATAGCATAATCAAAAGATTATCAAAATCATAAAGCCCCATGAAAATCTCATGATTAGGAACTTTAAATTTGAAACACTAAATCACAATACAATTCTAATAACATACCCATATCGGTTTCTTAAAGATTCACGCATTGGGTTAAAACCCCATAAGATTTAACTTGTAGGAATTCCATAGATTAAGGAGAATTGGGCATGGGTGTGGATTAGACTACCCATTCAAACCCCACATACCCCAAGAGAAGTTGAATTCTACAATCTCCTAGATTGCCCAAGTAAAAATTATTGATGAAGAATACCTTGAAATCACCTAGATCACCCTTCTATCACCTTCCCAAACCTTTGCATGCATGAGTGAGGAATCGTGCTAGTCTTTTTCCTCTTAAACCACTTTCTATTGTTAAAACGACATAGTATAGGCCCCTAGGACTTAGGAATTATGGAAAAGACTCACTAAAATTAAGGTAAATTTAGTTAATTAGAAGTCCCCACGAGAACCTGATGACTCTTGCACAAGGCTAATCACTTAGTGGTCTAGAGTCGGGAGTCTACTTCCTATTTCACTCAAATGGGATCCCACGAGGGACCCCACAAATTGTGATGGTTGACAATGACTCTGTGGTCACCACCCGTGATCCTTACTGCCCAAACCATCGATCCATGCCACAGATGACCTCACGAGTCGTGAGGTCTGACCATGAGTCGTGGTCATGCTCGTGTCCTCACCAAACTCCTTGCCATGTTCCTACTTGACCACAAGTCATGAAGTGACTTGTGGTTGATCTCGTGCAAAATAGCATGCCTGGAGTGACGCTTTATAACTTAAATTAGTTTTGTTTATCTAAGTTATTTTATACATTTTCATGTAGTTTTATATAATTGTGAAATTATGTGCTAATCCAATACATTAGTCTTTGTTTTGTAGGCTTTGATGATTTTGAGAACTAATCCATGAGTTGGTGAAGTAGAGGCTTAAACGGAATTATAACGCGAACGCCGGTAAGGAGTGAGGCACGGGTCCCACCTGCGCACGGTCGTGCCACCGCAGGCAGGCTGCGGACATATGCCAACGTTGCCTGCGCCTGACATTGCCAACGCGGCAAGGTGCTGCGAGGGTCGAGATTTTTGGGTGAGCTCCCATGAGAGAGCTCCACGCTACCTCCTCCGTGTCACGGAGGCAGTGCTCCATGATACACTCCAGACACGGAGTCGCTCCATAACAGGCTAAATTGTGCACGTTTTCCATTTACTATAAATAGGTCCCTTAGCTTGTAATTCCAATATTTCTTGTCACGATTTTATTCTGGAAACCACCTAGGCGAAGAGAAGTGGGAGAACTCAGCTAGGGTTTGGAAAATTCTCTCATCTACCAAATTCTCGTAAGTATGTAGTTTAGTAATATTTTAGTTGTAGTTTTATGAACATGAATGTGTGTGGAACCCTTCCTCTAGGGTTGCCATATGAAATATGATTGTGATTTGTTAAATTGTTTTGGAATTAAGTTATTGATTGTTGTTTTTGCCTTGCATTCTGGATTGTTATTGTTTTTATGGGATTGGATCCCCATGAAAACATATGTTAGCTTGGGAAATAGCTTGAGAAAGCATTACCTAGGTCAGGACATGAGAATGTGGTGAGCATGTTTGTATCTCGCGTATATAATCTCTTGTGTTCAGGATAGAAATATACCTAACACCTTGCTTGGTTGACAAACGGGGGTTATTAAAGACCAACTTGGGATTATCACATCACCACTCGAAGAATCAGTTGTGTGGCTAAGTTGAGTTAAATGGTTAGACGCACGAAAGTCTCTAATCGTTTCCCTGTAAACCACAACATAATTAATTGCCTGCGAACTAGAAATTAGCATCCTCGCTCACAATGATGCAGTGAGGCTAGATTGTTGTGTTTAGTGGCTCGAAAGACCATGAACATGCAATTTTAATTATGTGAAATAACAATTGATACTTCCATGCTTAACCCATTTCAAATCGTAGTATCGCATGATTATCTGATTTTAACTCTATGTTGCTCCTAGAGTAATTTCAGAATACTTCGTTGACCAAACCTAGACTTAATTATTCTCCATTGAAAATATCTATAAC
>JACEIK010016299.1:0-13525 GCA_018107945.1 Datura stramonium
TTTCACCCCGTATTCCTATTCCTGTGGGTTCGACATTCCGGTTCTTAAAAAGAGCCACTATATTACTTGTACGACCCGTACACTTGCGGGCTCATCAATTGTCAGATTGGTACCTCCAGGTAATAGTTTTATTGGGACTCTTAATAGCCGAGAATGTTTCTCTCAGTCAAGTCAGGGATTCTCCATAGCAGAGAATGTCTCCCTTAGCTCAGTCATGGATTCTCAATAGCATAGAATGTCTCCCTTAGTTAGTCAGGGACACTCCATTGCAGAGAATGTTCCCTTAGATCAGTCAGAGATTCTCATTAGTCGAGAATATTTCCCTTAGCTTAGTTAGAAATTCTCAATAGCTGAGAATGTTTCCCTTAGTTCAGTTAGGGAGTCTCAATAGTAGAAAATGTCTCCCCTAGTCAGTCAGGAACACTCCATAGAAGAGAATGTCTCCCTTAGTTTAGTCCATGATATCAATTCAGCTCGGCTCTATATAGTTTCAGACTTCAGTTTAAATCATATTTAGTAGAATTCAGTCTCAGTTATCAGCAGATAGTCAGTACATGTATGATATCAGTTAGAACTTCAGTTCTCAGTATATGTATAGTATATGACCTTTATGCATCAGTTTGATTATGCTTCAATAAATGTTTTCAAATGAAAGCTTCATATCAATATATATATATATATATGTATATCTCATACAAGGTTATTGTATTTCAGTTCAGTTATATGTTTAGTGATGTACTCAGTTTACTTCCTTCCTGTATACTTGCATGTTTCAGTTTCTTTACGCTGCCCACCTAGTCAGTATATTTCAAGTACTGACTGCATACTTTATGTGTTATATCATTTCATGATATAGATTCAGGTTTCCATACTTAGCCACGTGGTTAGTACGCTCCATTTCCATCTCAACTGCTTGTGGTGAGTCCTCATCTTTCTAGAACGCGATCTATGTTTTCTATTTCAGTTTTCAGACTTTAGGGGTTAGCTGGGGGCTTGTCCCAGCAACTCATTAGTTTAGTACAGGGTTTTTGACTTGTATAAATAGATTCATCTTTTGTATCAGAGTTTTATTAGATAATGTTCTTATGGGTTTAATTATACTCTTTAAGTTAGCTTTCGCTCAGTTATGTTCTCTGTTAGTTGTTATTCTGATAGTGTTATGCTATGATTATGCCATGGGTCAATTTGATGCCTCTTGGGGTTCCTTGTCCCATGTCTTGATCCGGGCCTATGTTCGGGTCGTGTAAAACTTGGTATCAGAGCAAAGGTTTAGAGCGTCCTAGGGTGTCTGAAAGCTGCATTAAGTAGAGTCTTTCTCATGGGTGTGAAGTGCGCCACACTTGTGACAATGAGGATACGAGACGTTTTAGGAATGTTCCCTTTTCTTCATGATTCTTATCATGCGTAGATTATGAAACTCTAACAGTTCCTCTCCTGACTCGTGCTTTACGCGCTTGCAGATAATGCCTCCCAAATGAGCGAATGAAAGAAGAAATGGTAATGGGAACTAGTAAGCCCCACCAGCCCCAACGAACCTGATGGATGAACTTATTACTCAGTCGAGTTCAGGGCTACCTTTCACATGTTGGCACAGGCCATGACCGCTCAGATTAATTAGCAGGCGATGTCTCATGTTTCCTAGAACGGGAACATAGCAGCGTCTAGGGTAAGAGACTTCCTCAGGACGAACCCACCCGAATTCTTGGGGTCAAAGGTGGATGAGGATCCGTATGAGTTCTTAGAGGAGATCCAAAAGATCACTAGAATTATTAGGGCGATAGAAATAGAGAGCGCAGACTTAGCCTCCTACCAGCTAAAAGGAGTCGCTCACATATGGTTTTGTCAGTAGAAATATAGTCGGGGATTTGGAGCAACACCCATAAGTTGGGATGAGTTTATAACTGCATTCCTGGACAGGTTTTTTCCTAGAGAGTTGAGGGAGGCAAAGGCGACAGAGTTCATCAACTTGAGGCAGAACAACATGACTGTCCAGGAGTATGCATTGGAGTTTACCCGATTGTTCAAGTATGCATCGGAGATGGTAGCCGACCAGAGGGCTCGTGTGAGCAGGTTCGTGAACAGAGTGTCAGACTCTTTGGTCAAAGAGTGCAGGACCGCCATGTTGCATAAGGACATAGGCTTTCCATGTTTGGTGATATACGCCCAACAAATAGAAGCGGAGCAGGTGAAGGAAAAAGAGAGAGAGGCCAAGAGGGTTAAGATAGGAGATTAAGAGTTTTCCCCGTAGAGACGGAGTGGTGGACACCGCTCATGCTCTCAGCAGAGATCATCAGCCCCAGCACTTCGACAACCAGTTTTCCATACAGACCTAGGGTAAGAGAGATTACTTATCCAGCTTGTAAGAGCTGTGGGAAGAACCATTTGGGGGAATGCATGGCTGGCTCAAACGTTTGTTTTTGGTGCAGCAAGTTGGGTCATAAGCATCGAGATTGCGCAGCAGCAGCTAGGCGGGGCGATAGTAGGGCCCCATGCACCTCTTCAGTAGCTCCTATGAATCGCCCATTTAAGCAGGGTTCATCATCTAGTGCAGGTGGCAGACACCGTCAAAATCGCTTCTACACCTTGGCAGCACACTAGGATAAGGACTAGTCACCAGAAGTAGTCGTAGGTATGTTATGAATTTCTCGTGTTACTCTTTGCATGTTGCTAGCCCCAGAACCCCAGTATTGAATAGAATCTCTTGTGATGTTTGTTGAGAAGAAGTTATCGATGTATGGTGTGAAATAGTTGTGAGTATGAGGTTTGCAGTGAATGTTAGAGGTGGAGGAGAAGTCAAGAGTTAGTTGTTTAGCCCCAACCTTAAGAAAGATCAAGGATCCTTAGAATGATGACTTTAAGCTAAGGGGGAGATGGTAAGTCTGTGAGACAAGTCGAATCTTGAGTATGCTAGTAGGGGAGTTCTAGCCTTAACAACTACGGTATGTTAATTCCTTCAGGTTCAGATAATTCCTCTTGTGTTTCAGTTGAAGCTACACTTTTTCCATTCCCATGTGCAGACTTCCAGAATTTCTAGATAGACGCTTCTGACAGGCGATGCCAGTCTTACTCTATGAATCCTTAAGGCTCATCCTCATGTTAAAAACTAGCTATGTGTGTTAACTCATGTCTTCCAGTATGATCAGCTCGAACTCAGTCTTTAGAAGTTGCTTTAGTAGCTCAGTAGATAAGGTTAACTCATGTATGTGCTTAGTTGTAGATGTCATGAATGATTCGTGCTCATGAGTCCCTTACGTTTAGTTAGACCAGATATCATGAACTTTAGTTCAGTATTAGAAGGTGATTCAAGAATGATGACTCAGTCCGTATCAGCTTAGTTCCAGTTAGAGGAAAAAAATCCTCCTTAGTGTTCTATCTAGTTTCATGTCAGTTTCATGTCTTTCAGTCCCTCTCACACCTTAGCATGAATGTACGATTTAGATATTCAATTCAGATATGTAAATCAGCTAGAAGTCAGATACTCCATCAGTTTTAGTTTTTAATGTTCAGTATTTGGGATATCAGTTCTTTCCCTAATTTTTTAGTATGTTTAGCCTATATTCGAGGACGAATGTTCCCACGGGAGATATTGTAACACCCCAATAGTTTCTCAGATCATACACCAGAGTTAGATAAAGTTTAGAAGGAAAACCAACAGAAATTTCTCAGAACGACTCATCCAACGAGTCATGGGTTGCTCTAACGGTCCGTTAGTTTGAGTCGTGGGAAGAGTTTAAGAAAAATTTCAAGAGTATTTTGATACCACGAGAGGAATCAATAAGTCATTATGAGGGAAAACGACCCGTAGTTGTAGTCGTGGTAAGTTAACAGTCCATACCAGCCAAGAACAACGAGCCAAGTGACGACCCGTTGGTTGCTATGACAGGTCTTCCTGAGGAGTCGTTAGTTGGATCTCAGAAAATGATTTGGTTTCTAGTTCAGTGACAACGGACGGAGACCACGAACCATTAAGTGAAGTAACGACCCATCGTGACGGTCGTTGGAAGGATCTCGGGATGAGGAAACAGTGGTAATGACGGGAAGTACCGATGAGTCGTTGGATCAAGTAACTACTCGTCCTGTCGGTCATTGGATGAAGAAGCAGAATCTGGAGAAAAGGACCCCAGAAGGAACAGACGATCACCACAAGCCGTGGTAAGGACCAACGACTCATGGTGAGGGTCGTGGTCACTGATCGGGCAGGTTTTAATTTTAAACCCGGGGGTATTTCGGTAAAGTCCTATGCTCCCAGTTCTTAAATAGTGTCGTTTTGGATATTGTAAGGGTTGAATTAAAGGGTTTTTCACAAGCCTAAGACCCTCATTCTCCAAAAATAATCCGTAGAAGTTTTCTTCTTCTTCTTCTTCTCTCAAGTTTAAGAGCATCTATGGTTTTCTTTCAAGAGCTGCAAGCTTCAAAATCTGTAAGGGAGCCATTTTAATCAGGTAAGCGGGACTTCAACAAGGATCTCCTTCCATCCATGTGACCCAATTTTTATACTAAAACACTAAACCCTTGATTTCTAGAAAAGCATGTTCTAGGGTTTCAATTTATGCAAAAATTCTCATATGTCTTCTATGGATTTTAAGACCCATCATGATTAATAGCCGTGTATGCTTATGAAATTACTTTCAAGTTCTAGAATTATGTTCATGATATGGAAATAAAATGATTATAGAATTTTCACCATGATTTAGTGTAATTTTCGAAATGAGGTTTCGTGAAATATATTCACATGCTCTTACCATGATCTCCTTATATACGTTAAAGCATAAGTCGATCATATGGGTTTCTGTAAATATAGAATATATGATTTAGTACATTGAAGCATGATTAGAACTTATGGGCTTGGTGGATATGAAATATGTGTATGCCTTCACTATGATTTCGAGATTTAAATGTTATGAATTTTTTAGGACAAAGCATGATTACGATCTCTCAGACTTTCAGGCTTGTTGATAGTAGAAAGTACCCTTGAACAGACTTTAAATGAATTCAGTATGATGTAATTAGTTGAACACTCAGGTCTCTGATTAGCTGATGTAGCTCAGACTATATGAATGATTGTCAGATTGATACCTCCATGCAAAAGTTTATTGGAACTCTCAATAGCCGAGAATATTTCCCTCAGTCTAGTTACAGATTCTCGATAGCAGAGAATGTCTCCCTTAGCTCAGTCAGGGATTTTCAATAGTAGAGAATGTCTCCCTTAGTCAGTCAGGGACACTCCATAGTAGAAAATGTCTCCCTTAGCTCAGTCAGGGATTCTCATTAGTCAAGAATGTTTCCCTTATCTTAGTTAGGGATTCTCAATAGCTGAGAATGTTTTCCTTAGTTCAGTTAGGGAGTCTCAGTAGCAGAGAATGTCTCCCCTAGTCAGTCAGGGACACTCCAAAGCAGAGAATGTCTCCCTTATTTCAGTCCATGATATCAGTTCAGCTCAGCTCTGTATAGTTTCAGACTTTAGTTTAAATCAGATTTAGTAGAATTAGTCACAGTTATCAGCAGATAGTCAGTACAAGTGCATGATATCAGTTAGAACTTCAGTTCTCAGTATATGTATAGTATATGACCTTTATGCATCAGTTTGATTATGCTTTAGTAAATATTTTCAAACAAAATCTTCATACCAATATATGTGTATATCTCATACAAGGTTATTGTATTTCAGTTTAGTTATATGTTCAATGATGTACTCAGTTTACTTTCTTACTATATACTTGCATGTTTTAGTTTCTTTACGCCGCCCGCATATTTAGTACATTTCAAGTACTGACCGCATACTTTATGTGCTATATCGTTTCATGATATAGATTTAGGTTTTCAGACATAGCCACGTGGTTAGTATGCTCCATTTCCATCTCAACTGCTTGTGGTGAGTCCTCATCTTTCGAGGACGCGATCTATGTTTTCTATTTCAGTTATATTTCAGTTTTTCGACTTTAGGGGTTAGTTGGGGGCTTGTACCAACAACTCATCAGTTTAGTAGAGGCGTTCAGACTTGTATAAATAGATTTAGCTTTTTTATCAGAGTTTTATTAGATTATGTTCTTATGGGTTTTAATTAGACTCTTTCAGTTAGCTTTCGCTTAGTTATGTTCTATGTTAGTTGTTATTCTGATAGTGTTATGCTATGATTATGCTATGGGTAGACTTGGGACCTCTCGAGGTTCCTTGTCCTGTGTCTCGATCAAGACCTATGTATGGGTCGTGACAGGTACCTGGTCAAACAACCCAGTACTAGGGCAAGTACTAAGAAGTTTTGCAAGAATTATTGAAGGAAAACCAAGTAAAGGCCACTCACCAAAGAAAGTTGAAAAAGAGAGTTGTAGTTGAGGAGGAAGTACAACTTGAGAATGTTCTTAATCCTGAAAGAGGAGAAACCGAGAAAGTTATTGACGATAATGTTGTACTAAGAGTTATGCTGCAATATGAGAAAGCCTTATCTCAATCTTTTGCTGGTGGAGAGGGGTATAGAACATTAGGACCAAGTCGGCTAAGAAAGTCTCCAAGAAGAGCATTTTTGCAGGGACTAAAAAAGCAAACGAAAATGCTTGCAGAGGAGGAACCTGTGGTCATTTCCAAATCATCCAAGTTAAAGAGAACAAGGACATGTGAAGGGTCCGTAATTGAGGGACCTGGTGCAACTTCCAGGTCTGCCAAATAGAAGGGAACTACCAAGTCTCTCACTCAGGAAGAGAGGCAAGCCATTCTGAAGACACAAAAGGTTCTTGGAGGATGAGTTTTTGACCTTGAGGTTGCTAACCTGCTAAGGATGGTGGCCTAATCGAGATGGTAAGATTCCAAGATTGGAGTCATCTCCTTGCCCCTCCAATCTCAAATGTTCATGAGAAGGAGGTGTGAGAGTTTTATCATGAAATGAAATTTTTAATTGGAGGTGTGGAATTAAGTACCAAGGTGAATGGGGTTGAGATAACCTGTGATGAAAAGCTACTTTGCAGCTTTTAGAGGTGCCCATTGAAGGGATCAGGTAGGTGGAAGAACATTCCGCTTCCAAAAGCTTCTTATTACTTGTTGGGAAAGTAGAGAACCTGAACGTTGAGAGGCTCTTCAAGAAGCAACTGGAAGAGTTTGAGTGTGTCCTAAGGAAAGGTGGTATCGAGTCTCAATCCATCATCTTCGATCTCAACTTTGCCTAAGAGAAGTCAAATATTATAATGGAGAAATTAACAGGATTACTGACCCAAAGGAATGCTAAAATTGCTCATCTGAAGGGTGCACTGCAACAAACATCTACTATACCTGTTGAGGGACGTTCCCATGGCAGCTCTTCGTTAGGAAAATGAGAGGTAGAAGTTAAAGGTGGGGGAACTGACTCAAAGGCTACAATAGTCCCAAGATGCTGCTAATGAGAGAATGACTATGCTGCTTTAAAAGTTATCCGGTCCCTCATCCTGAACCTACACCCTCAGAAAGTGTTCTTCTTTATTTGCCTACTAAGTCTCTTCCTTTTGTAATTCTCCTAACTTTTCTTGGTGGTTCCTCTGTGACGGTCCCTAACTAATTTTATTTCTTTCACTTGTAATGTTTGTGATTCTAATAAGTAATGAATGATAAACTTGTTGTCCTTATATATACTATTCTCTTACTCCTTGTTATGTTTTTTATTCATGTTTATGTTTTCCTAATAGCTATGAGTTAACCTTGTGAGATTTATGCTCTACTTGATTTACTTTTTGTCGTTTTTTATGATGTCAAAAGGGGAAAGTTATGAGGAGTTGAGTGAGAGGTGTAGATAAATGGGGAACAACTTTGTTCTATTTAGTGAAGGGACCTGGTGAAAAGGGGAAGTCTGGTAAGGAACAAGCTGTGGAGAAATGGATGATGTTAATGATAGGGAGAATCTTTGAGGAGTCTATTACTGGAGTTAGTTTGTCATCATGAAAAAAGGTAAAAATATTTGTACTCTTTGATTTTGATGATTGACAAACTGGTAAGTGGATCAGGTTCACATTTTTTATCTCATGCAAGGATCCAGTTCATGCATATCTGGTGGTCAACTTACAGTTGTAAAGTGGGGGAACATCTATGGATATGCGTAAGATGGAACATTCACTCAGGAGGAACTATATGAGAATTTGATTCATATAGGAAACTTTGTTTATGAGTTTGTTATCATCAAAAAGGGAAAAAATTGTTTTGATGATTTGACAAACTTATTGAGAAACTAGATACACTAGTTTCCTGAGGGAACAAGGATGAACAATGTAGGTGTTTGGGTGTAAGGGGGAACATTGAACTTTTATGGGTATGCATAAGAGGAAAATGGAATGCTTCAACTTTTGTTTAAAAGGAACCAGATGGGGATTTGGCTCACTAGGGAAATGTGGTCATGTGTCTGTCATCATCAAAAAGGAGAAAATTATTGTACTTTTGATTTTGATGATTGACAAACCAATAAGGGGACCAGGTTCACATGGTGGCTGTTTTCTTATCAAACTCACTGCTCAAACCATACAGCTGTAAAGTGTACTTTCTCTGTAATGGTTGGTGAAGGTTCAACAAGTTTGTAGCAGTTCTAGTATATTTATCTAATAAGATCACTTATAGGTTTTTTCCTCTCATATATTAGTATAGAGATTGATGGAGTATAGACTTTGAAGTTCTATGCATTTGTTGTGATGATTTAACAAACCTCTAAGGAACTAGATACGATGCTCAAGGAATCGAGTCCTTTGGTCTTGAAGTCAACCTTCACTGTTTCGGTCCACCTCTTTATCCAAAGGTCCAAGGAGCTCATCTCTCTCAAAATTCTCTCACATATAATAAACATCACAAGATACAAACTTGGTGGAACCAGATATGAGGGACCAAGTACGTTGTTGTTCTCTATTCTCGAAGTCAACCTTCATAGCTGTAAAGTTATTGCTGCAGCTGTAAAGTTGCAGTCACAACTGTAAAGTTGCTGTCACCGCAGCACAACAACAGATCTACTGTAGTTTTATCCTTTTGTCCATTGGTTAAAGATTATATTTCTCTCTCATCCTCTCAATTCATATACATTGAACAAGACAAGATGAAAAAGTTGAGTTTTATGAAATAAAAATATTGGTGATCTTCTACATTTGCAAAGCCTCCACATCTCTCAAAAGACAAAGCTGCAACAACCTTGAAGAACCAGTTCCTGATCCACATGTAATGTGTAAAGCTCTAGGTTGTTGAGTCTTAGTCTTTCATTCTTAATATTGTAAACCTACTCTTTTGAGAAGTATTTGTAGGTCATTTTCTGTTTGTATTTGAACCTTGGTGGTAGGCTAGAGTTAGCCTAGGTTGTGTTTGTAATAGGGTTATTACAAAGGGCTTATAATAGAGTTATTGTAAAGGGAAAGAGATTAAGAGTTTAATTCCTAGATTTTAAGATATTGTAATCTAAAACATTGTCAGGTTATTAGTGGAGTTCAAAAATTCTACTAGGTAGGTCGTGGTTTTACTCTCTTGGGTAAAGAGGTTTTCACGTAAATATTTTATGTTATTTACCTTCCGTTCTTAACTACAGAACTAGTTAAAAAACTTGATCCCTTGACTAGTGGTGGACTCATATAAGCTAACAGGGTTGGAGTGAGAAGTCCCAAGCTTTGCTTTTTCAGAACAGGACCAATTTCATTACTACTGTTGTCAACATTCATAGTTGCTAGGGTTTGTTCAGCCTCATCACACTTTGTTAATGGCTGGGCCCTTTTCCTGGAAGCGGTTAGCCTCTCTACCTCTTTTTAGGAATGCACCCCTAGTTCTTCATCGTAGGGGAGGAGAGGGTTTGACAGAAATGTGTTTTCTTGCTAAAGAAGTTCACCTAGTCTTGATACACTCCCATTTAGCACTAAATGGAACATCGTCATCATTATCATCTCCCCCCTCTGTCACTAGCACCTCTGAGGAGCCTACTTTACCCTTACCCTTTACAGGATCAGGGTCAAGAATCTCAGCACCACCTAACCTAGATTCTGGGGTGACAATAGGGTTACCTAGTGTCAAAGTTTTAGTACTTGGAGGGATGGGGGTTGGAAAAAAGAGTTTCAAAGCTAAAGGGAGTGAAAGGAGATGTGTCAGGTACAGTTGTAGGTTTTCCCTGTGTGGATGGAGGGGTAGAGTCTGTCAATTGTACATGGGGTTCAGATGGTGTAGTGGAAGAGGAGGCCATTTTTGAGTTCTAGAGAGAATAGACAAGGCTAAAAAGAGGAATTTTGAAACCCTAGAGAGAATACTATTTGGCATTGAGGTAGAATGGGGAATAGAATAAGAAGAATTGGAGATATAAAGAGTTGTTGGGAAGAAGGAAAGTTTGTGGGAGTAATGGGGATGGGATGTGGTAATGATGGATCAAGTTTAAGAAGTGATGGTTACCAAGAGCTCAGTAACTGACATTAGGCGGGAAGAGGAGAAACGTGACACGTTTAGTTGCCCCTTTTTGTTTTAGAACTGACAAAACATGACTTCAAAACTTGGACCGGGTTCATTTGTGCAGTGGTTACTGCTTTGACTATAAATCAACACATATAAGAAAGGAGAGGGAATATACCACTTGGCTCATGAAGGGGCCAAGTGCCTACTATATTTGTTTCCTTGAATCCTGTCCAATCTGTATTAGTTTAGAAGATAAGGGTCACATCATCAACACCAACACTTCTTTTGTATCTTTCCTAAGGTGTGATCCTACTAAAAGGACAAAGCTAGATTAGCAATTTACATACAAAAATACCTAATGATCATAAGAATAAACTAATATCTAGTTAAAAGTTAGAAAGAGTGATGCACATATTTAGTTGAGCTTGATAAGTCTAAGATTCACACGAATTTTCTCAAATGGCTCCCTTCCCAAAGCCTTGGTAAAGAGGTCATCCACCTGGTCCTCAATTTTGCAAAACTCCATCAAAATATTTTCCTTTTCCACACAGTCTTCTAGAAAGTGGTGGCACACGTCAATATGTTTGTTCCTTTTGTGGTGAACTGAGTTCTTTACCATATTAGTAGCACTGATATTGTCATATAGGATGAGAATCCTATCCATCTTGATCCCATAATCCTCTAATTGTTGCATGATCCATAATACTTGAGCACAACATGAAGCGGTTGCAACATACTCAGCTTCTGCTGTAGATAAGGCTACTGAATTTTGATTTTTAGTTACCCAAGAGATCAAGCAAGGTCCCAAAAAGTGTGCCACCCCAGATGTCCTCTTCCTATCTATGAAGAACACAACATTGTCTGCATCTGCATACCTAACAAGCTTGAAGGAATCACTAATAGGATACTGGAGAACCAGGTCTATTGCACCTTTTAGATACCTCAAAATGCATTTGACGTTCTTCATGTGAGATTCCTTTGGATTTGACTAAAAACTTATACACAACCACATACTAAACACTATGTCAGATCTTCTAGCAGTCAGATATAGTAGAGATCCAATCACCCCCCTATATTTTATCTCCTCAACCTTTGAACCAGGTTCATCATTATCTAGTCGGGTAGTGGTTGTAATAGGAGTATTATTTGTTTTGGAATTCTCCATATCATATTTGGTTAGAAGTTCCTTGATATATTTTTGCTGGTGAATTGAAGTTCCTTCCTTTGACTGCTTGATCTGTAGCCCCAGAAAATAATTCAACTATCTCATCATGCTCATCTCAAACTCATTATTCATGAGCCTAGAAAACTTATTGCATAGAGCTTGATCAGTGGCTCCAAATATGATATCACCAACATAGACCTGCATAATAAAAATGTCCTTCCCCTATTTCTTGAGGAACAGGGTCTTGTCAATCCTTCCCCTGTTGTACCCACTGTCCAAGAGAAAGCTTGAGAACCTGTCATACCATGCCCGAAGAGCTTGTTTAAGCCCATACAAAGCCTTGTTCAATTTGTACACATGATCTAAAAATTCATGATCCTCAAAACCCGGGGTCTGCTTCATATAAACTTTTTCTTATAGATAACTATTTAGAAAAACACCCTTTATATCCATCTGAAATAGTTTTAATTTCATGTGTGTGGCATAGGCAATGAATATTCTAATCACTTCCATCCTACACACAGGAGCAAAGGTCTCATCATGATTAATACCCTCTTCCTGATTGTACCCTTGGACTACCAGTCTAGCTTTAATTCTGAAAATGGTCCTGATCATCAAGCTTATTTCGAAAGATCCACCTTGTTCCTATAACTATTTTGTTTTCAAGATGAGGAATCAGGTTCTACACCTTACTGCGTTTGAACTGCTCTACTTCTTTCTACATAACAATGATCCAGTCTGCATCCAGCAGAGCCTCTTTTACATTTTGGCTCAATCATGGATAAATATGCTGAAAATGTACACATGTTTCTTAGCCTAAACCTGGTCTGTATCCCAGAGTCCAACTGGTAGAGCATGCTCTTCATTGGATGTGAACTTTTATGCTTCTAATTTCCTACTTGTGTTTCTCGATGATTTTCTTCACACGATGAACCAGGTCCTGCTTCGTGAATAGTCATGAGTTCTGGTTCTTCTATAGTATCATGTTGTGCCTCTTCTGAGGGCTTGTCCCAGCATCTCATCGTACAGTAGAGGATTTTCAGACATAGACTAATATGTTCAGCTTGTGGCTCGATGTTGTGATATTAATGCTTCTATTCACGTTTTATAATATTCAGACTTCCGCGTATTCACATTTAAGTTTTATGTTTTTGTTTTAATTTATGCTCTTGAGTTGCTACACACATGCCATAAATTGACTTGGAGTCATCTGTGGTTCTAGGTCTCGTGTCTCAATCCGGGGTCCCGACTCAGGTCATGACAATATCTTACATTTTTTCATAATTTTGTAAAATTTTAGCTTGTAATTGTGCTTTCAATTCTTGACAAAAGCATGTCTGATTTGTGTTTAAGTAGATTTGACTTATTTGTACCGATGGTTATTCTAATTTTTTTAAACCTATANATTCTAATTTTTTTAAACCTATATAAGTTTCATTTACGGGTTTATTCTAGGCTCTAACTTATCTGTAACTTTTTAAAGTACATAAAAATTATATTGAAATTCACGAAGTTAAATTATATTCTTATTTCATAAGGATTAGTAAATCTTTCTTGTGTCATGAGAAAGATAAAGTTTCAAGAATTCTTAGTTGTATAGTATTCTATCTTATACAAAATTGGTAACTCTTGGATAAACTATTAAACTAATAAGAGCTGTATCGTCTAACTTCATTCAAAAGTGAAACTATCATATATTAAGTGTGTTCACATTAAAAGTCTCCAATTTCAATTTAGACACTACCTAGTTAAATGTATTTGACTTGTTATAAGTATATTTCAATAAAATATTACATTTACCTAATAACAATTTTATCACTTTATTTGTTTGTGTAAAAGTCAACAAATAATACTAGAAAGAGAAGGATAATGTATATATTAATTTATGTATGGTTAAAAATCGAACAATCGAACCACATAGAACAAAAATTGATAATGATCAAATCAATAAATATCTATTATATTTGATCTTAATAATTTAAAAGCTGACTAAATTAATTT
>JACEIK010016300.1:0-15961 GCA_018107945.1 Datura stramonium
CTCTCCCACTAGTTAGTTTAGTTTCAATTAGCTTAGCTCAAAACAGTTTCAGATTATTCAGTTCAGATCAATTCAGTACAATAATTTAGATCAGTATCTCAGATTTAGGGCATGTCTTTGACCATCAGACATGGTCATTTTGACCATGTCAGTATATTGTAGTTTTTTCAATTTTAGCATTTCAGTTGTTCATTGCATGTCTTTACAATTCAGTAATTTTATTCTCCATGTTATGATTTCTCCTACTTACTCAAAACATTCAAAGTTCTAATGCATACCTTCTATGTTATATCATTTTAGAATACAATTGCAAGTTCTATGTCTCAGCACCGTTAACAGATCTCGTCCCGAAGTTTTCAACTGCATCGGTGGTGAGTCCTCATCTTTCGAGGATGATGATTATTCTTTTCAGTTATATTTCTTTCAGTTAGACTTTGAGTTAGCTGGGGGCTTTTCCCAGCAACTCATCAGATAGATGGCTTTCAAACACAGACACAGATCTAGATTTAGCTTTGTTTTGGTTGTATTAAAACTTTATGATTTAGTTCTTCTTCATAAATGTTTCATTTCATTAGTTTTAAAGCTTCTGCTATGTTTTTACTCAAATTGCCAGTTTTCTAATAGATCATGGGTTGACTTGGGGTTACTTGTGAATCCAAGTACCGTGTCTCGTCCAAGGTATAGACTCGGGGCGTGACAAACTTGGTATCAGAGAACTAGGTTTAGAGAATCCTAGGATGTCTTAAAGTCGCATCGAGTAGAGTCCTTTTCATGGGTGTGAAGCATGCCACACTTATGACAGGGAGGCTACGAGACGTTATTTGGAAAACTCCCTTTTGTTGATATTCTTTATCGTGAGTTGAAGTTCTATTCTAGAAACATTCTCCTAACTCATGCTCTATTTACTTTCCGTGATATAATGCCTCCACGATGTGGTAATAGAAGAAGGGTGGGGAACACTCACCGACCTGCCCCACCAGCTCCAACAGCCCATCAGGTGACCCAATGTCCTCCGCAGAGTTTAGAGTGGCTACACAGTTGCTTGTGCAGACAGTCACTAACAAGGTGAACCAGCAGGTGGTTCCGGTCACTACTACTGGGTCTGCAGCAACTGTCCCGGTTCGGGACTTCACCCGGATGAATCCTCTAGCTTTCCATGGATTTAAGGTGGGAAAGTACTCACAGGAGTTCGTGGATGAGATTAGGAAAATCACCCGAGTTATGGGTGTTAGCTCCTCAAAGAGTGCCAACCTAGCTACCTACCAGATGAAAAAGATAGATCAGATCTGGTATGACCAGTGGAAGGAGGGGAGACCACCAATAGTAGAATCGGTGGAATGGAAGGAGTTCACTACAGCCTTTCTAGATAGGTTCTTTCCCCGGGAGCTCAGGAAGGCTAAAGTGGATGAATTTATGTATCTAAAATAGGGAGATCGGACGGTGGAAGAGTATGAACTAGAGTTCACAAGGTTTTGTAAATATGATCCAGCGTTTGTACCCGAGCCAAGGGTCACATGTTGAAGTTCGTCAACAGAGTATCGAACTTGGCCCTCAAGGAGTGCAGTACAACAATTCTTATTAAAGATATCGATCTATCCGGCCTCATAGTTCATGCCCAACATATTGAGGCAGAAAAACTAAAAGACTTGGAGCGGGAGAACAAGCAGGCAAAAACTGGCCAATCAGATTATGGCCACTAGAGATTTGGCGGTAGTAGCTGCCCGCAGCAGCAGCAGCTGCAGAGGGCCCCAACACGCACTTTAGCCAATGCCCCTACTTTCAAATCCCGCAAGGATCGGAGGGGTGGAGTATCAAGCTCATAGTCCTAGAGTCACAGTGCTAGAAACCGCTATCCAGCTTGCCCTAAGTGTGGCAAGAACCATCCAGGAGAATGCCTTCAGGCCAAGAGGGTTGCTTTGGGTGTGCACAACTTGGTCATCTTCTTAAAGAATGCCCGTCAGCAGGACGGGGGAGATAACAAACCACCGCTTCAACAGCTCCAGTAGGTTGACCATCTCAGCTGACCAACACTTCAGGAATGGATGGCGTCCAGCGCGAAAACTGTTTTTATGTTGTATCCTCTCGTCAGGATCAAGAGAGATCACCTGACGCGGTCATGGGTATGTTATGTCTTTTCCATCTAGATGTGTTTTCCCTACTAGATCCAGGAGCCACACTTTCGTTCGTGATTTCCTACGCAACTATCCAGTTTGATATTGGTCAAAAAGTCCTCTCAGAACCATTCTCAGTATCCACCCCAGTTGGTGAGTCAGTTAGAGCCAGCCGAGTGTATAGAAACTGCCCAGTCTCCAACTTGAATAAGGTCATTCCAACTTATCTTGTATAGTTAGACATGTTTGACTTTGACCTCATTCTTGGCATGGATTGGTTACGCTCTGGTTATACCTCAGTAGACTGTAGAACTAGGGTGGTAATATTTCAGTTCCCTAATAAGCCAGTTTAAGAGTGGATGGGCAGTAGTTCAGCGTCTAAGGGTCGGTTTATTTCCTACCTTAAGGACAAAAAGCTTATTTCTAAAGGGTGTATTTATCGTCTAGTTCGGGTCAAAGATTCCAGCTCTGTGACCCCGACTATTCAGTCAGTTCCAGTTGTTAGTGAGTTCCCTGGCGTGTTTTTCCAAGATCTTCTCAGAGTTCCTCCTGAGCGGGAAATAGACTTCAGCATACACCTCCTCCCAGACACTCAGCCCATCTCCATCCCTTATTACTGAATGGCTCCAGCTGATCTTAAAGAGTTGAACGAGTAGCTAAAAGACCTCATTGTATTTTTGGACGACATTCTGGTATACTCCAGTAGCGAGGAAGTTTGTACTAACCATCTACAGAGCTATAGAAACTCAGAGACCGCTAGTTGTTTGCTAAGTTTATCAAATGCAAATTCTAGTTGAAGTCTGTGGCTTTCCTTGGTCACGTGGTCTCGGCTGAGGGTATTCAGGTAGATCCTCAAAATATAACAGTGGTGAAAGACTGGCCTAAACCTACTTCCCCAACCGAAATCAAAAGTTTCTTGGGTCTAGCCTGTTATTACCGATGTTTTGTGGAAGGTTTCTCCTCTATTGCATCCCCTATGACTAGATTGACTCAGAAAAAGGTGAAATTTCAGTGGTAAGATGCGTGTGAGAGGAGTTTCCACGTATTAAAAACTCGACTCCCTACCACTCCAGTGTTAACCTTGCTAGAAGGAACAGATCAGTTCGTGGT
This sequence comes from Datura stramonium, assembly GCA_018107945.1. Taxonomy (NCBI): domain Eukaryota; kingdom Viridiplantae; phylum Streptophyta; class Magnoliopsida; order Solanales; family Solanaceae; genus Datura; species Datura stramonium. The sequence continues at coordinate 3,222 of JACEIK010016300.1, forward strand.
ATAATGTGATGTTACTCAAGTTAGACTAAGTTGCGTTCTGATGCAGTAAGGTAAGGTGATATCTTACGCCTCCAAACAGCTCAAGGTTCATGAAAAGAACTATCCGACTCAAGACCTGGAGTTAGCAGCGGTGGTGTTTGCATTTAAAATATGGAGGCACTACCTTTACAGGGATCACGTGGATGTTTTCACCAATCACAATAGCCTTCAGTATGTGTTCAGTTAGAAAGATCTAAATCTTGATCAGAGAAGATGGATGGAGCTACTGAAGGACTATGACATGAGTGTGATGTATCACCCGGGCAAAGCCAATGTGGTAGCTGATGCCCTAAGCAAGATGTCTATGGGGAGCATGGCTCATGTGGAAGTGGGCAAAAGAACTGACAAAGGATGTCCACAGGTTAGCTCAGTTGGGAGTGCAGTTGGTTGATACAGCTGAGGGTGGAGTAGTGGTGCAGAGTGGATCAAATTCCTCATTAGTAGTTGAAGTTAAGTCAAGGCAGGATGAAAATCACATATTTCTTAAGCCAAAGGAGGAGGTTCTCAAAAAAGAAGTGGAAGCTTTCTCCTAAGGGGGAGATGGGGTACTCCGTTACCAGGGTAGACTCTGTGTGCCATATGTAGGTGGCTTGAGACAGCAGATACTAGCTGAAGCCCACAGTTCAAGATATTCTATCCACCCTAGAGCTTCTAAGATGTACAGTGATCTACGACATATTTACTGGTGGAACGGCATGAAAAGAGACATTGCAAAATTTGTAGCTAAGTGCTCGAACTGCCAACAAGTTAAGGTTGTGATAGCTCTCAAACCACACCTCCTACTTAAGTATGAAGCGGACGTTGTCAATAAAGAACCAACAAAGAGGTAGGAGTCAAACCCACAGGGAATATGGAAGATCTAGACTAATGCTGGTAAGTGACCTTGTTGGTTAGTTACTCCAATTTGGGGGGTTTAAGAAAAATAATAATAATAAACAATGATTGAAATTGTGATGTAAAATCAAGAATTTAGACTAAATAGAATTTGTGATCCCCATGGGTTCATAACTGCTTCGGGTATACACACGTGATAAATATCAATGCTTTCTTGCAGAACTAATAATTAGGTTCATCCAAATAACTGGACGAAACTTGATTTTGTTGCACTTCAAAGTTTGGGTAAGTACTANGTTCATCCAAATAACTGGTTCATCCCTATTGAATGACTATACTCAATCACCAGGTCAGGTCTCATGAGTGAATTAAAATTAATCGTTATCAATTTGTTCCAAATTTAACTATCCTACGATCACAGCTCTAGTTAATACAATGATCATCAAGATCAAGGCTTTGTTGTAATTCTCTTTTCCTAATCTCTACCTCTCCAGGCTCAAGCAAATAAAGAATTCGGGCAATTTCTAATGTTGTACACTGTTAAGAAACGTTTAATCAAGAAGAGAATACAATACAAGTGTTTTGCATTGGTTTTGAATCAATTTTGTGCAACCCTAGCTCATTAATCCATCATGGTTCCCACAACCCCAACTATGGAGGTTTTAGCATCTCATAGTTGCAAGGTTGTGATATTTTTTCATAATTAAACACATAAATCAATACTTACAATGCTACATGAGAGAAAAACTTCTTTGATTATATCCAAAATAGCTCAAGAACATTTCACAAAAATCAAGGAGAAATCAAGAAAAGGTTGATCACAAGCCAATCAACTCAATTCTATGTCGTCTTAATGTTCTCTAAAGTTCTCTCACGTCCTCTCTCTTCTAACATCTTCTTATGAAAATAAAACATAAAAATTATTTATACAGACATAAGAATCCTTTTCCGAAGCTAACAGGGAAGTTTTCAATAACCGGTGTCGCCTGAGCCGCGATAGATCCTACGACCTGTAGCAGGATTGTAAGGGTCGTACTTGATAATGCTCAAACCATACCTCCTACTAAAGTATGAAGTGGACATTGTCAATAAAGAACCCAACTAGAGGTTGGGGTCGATCCCAAAGGAATATGGAAGAGCTAGACTAAAGCCAGTAAGTGAACTTTTTGGGTAGTTACTCCAAATTGGGGGTTCTAAAGAAAACAATAATGAAAAACAACTGTTAAAATTTTGGTTGAAATCAAGAATGAAAGATAACTAGGGTTTTTGTTCCCCATGGGTTCATAACTGCTTGGGGTATACATACATGATCATCACCAATGCTTACTTGTAGAACTGATAACTAAGGTTCATCCAAACAACTGGTTCATCCCTATTGAATGATTATACTCAATCACCGAGTCAGGTATCATGAGCGATTGCAAACTAAGTGTTACCAATATATCCCAAATTTAACTATCCTGCGATCACAACTCAAGTTAATACAATGATCATCAAGATCAAGGCTTTGTTGTAATTCTCTTATCCTAATCTCTACCTCTCTATGCTCAAGCAAGTAAAGAATTCGGGCAAGTCCTAATGTTGTACACCGTTAAGAAACTTTTAAGTATGAAAATAATACAATACAACAGTTTTGCATTGGTTTTGAATTACTTTTATGTAACCCTATCTTGTTAATCCACCATGGTTCCCACAACCCTAGCTATGGAGGTTTTAGCCTCTCATAGTTGCAAGATTGTGATTTTGCATTCATGTTTAGAAACATAAATCAATACTTATTATGAATAACCGAAAAACTTCTTTAAATATATCAGCAAAATTGTCAATAACAAAGTATGAAGATCAAGAGATAATCAAGAAAAGGTTGATCACAAGCCAATCAACTCAATTCTGTCTTGTCTCAGTGTTCTCTAACTACTTCTCACGTTCTCTCCTCAATTTTGACGTCCTCTAATGTTGTCTAATGAAAATAAAACAGAAAACGTATTTATATAGACATAAAAATCCTTTTCCTAGGCTAAAAGGATGAATTTCAATAAATGATGCCGCCTGTGTCACGACCAATCCTACGATCCGTAGCAGGTTTGCACGGGTTGTACCTGCTTCCTGTATGTCATTGACTGGCTGAAATTTAGCTAAGTGTTGGACCTTGGTATGACTCGTACATACTTCCTACGAGTCATATTGTGCTTCCGTGGTCTGACTTTGAGAATTCTCAATTTTTCTAAAGTTCTTCAGGAGTGCTATGGTACGACTTATACCTTAAAGCCACGACTCGTACTGTCTATGTATGTCAGGAGTTAGCCTCTTGTGCAAATCTTCTGAATCTTTCCATGACTCAGTACTACAGCCCGTACAATCCTTTTACGACTCACACTGATAATCATAACATGCACTCTTCATACTTAGCCATCTGAAACTTTTCATGATCTGCAGTACGGCTCGTAGCATCAACCTACGGCTAATACTGAGACTTGTGACTTAAGCCTATTTTCTGCACTTTCAGGCTATCTTTTGCACATTCTTTCTCCAACACCTATTTGTCTTGTAACCAAAGAAAAAGTGCCTTATATCCATATAAACATACCTAAGTCTATGCTATTTTCTTAGTTTTGAGCGTCGAAAGTACTGTAAACTCACAACACATCGACACCCTCAACTTAAGCCTTTTGCATGCCCTCAGGCAAAGAAAAGAAAAACTAAATATGATGCTCAACAAGAAAATAAACATAGGTTGCTAGAGCCAATACCAAACAAAACTTGCACTATACATTCAACTACTTCTGACCCCTTTTCCATGAACTAGCATCAGCTAGTGTACTACAAGCAACCACAAAACATGCTAAATAGGGATCAAGACATGTCATCTAGTTATCAACTGGAAATCAAGTCATCACCGATGCTTTCCACACAGACCAATGGTAAAAGTAAACATAATCCATGTACCCTCACAACAAATGAAGTCCCCACTCATAGATATAGTGTCAAATATTATATGGGACTAAACAAGCGAGACGCTCACTCTCACAAAGAAGTTTCAAGTACTATGTATCAGATACCATAGGCTTGCCCTTATTTTCTCTAGTTCGGTTTGTTAGATGGCCATATAAGGATCACTATAGGACTTTTTGTGGCTTGTAATGTAGGATATGGGGCTGGACATGATAAATATGAGGAATTTTTGAGTGACTATCCCTTCCTTAGCACTACATACATTGGCTTCACCATTCACCTGTTTCACCCTTTATGCTTTTCATTTCTTTTCTTCCCTTTTCACCTCTTTTATGTGCATTTGTATGTGTGTGGTGTATTTTAAATATTTTTGAGCATTTTATATTTTTTTTCTTTTGAATTTTCTTTTTTCAAGATTTTCAACTTTTTCATCTCTTTTTTTTCACACCATATCTCATTTTTAACCTTTTCTCTTTTCTCTCCCTTTTTCTCATTCTCACCATTTATGCACCCATACTCTAGCTACCCTCAACTTAGGCACTTTACCTCTGTTGAGGTTCACAATATCCAAGGAAGGATCAGGGCCAAAATAGGCTCATTATAAAACATGGGTATGGTTCATTGGTTGATCAAAGAAGAATGGTCAATTAAAGGCTCAAAATTGGGATCGAGGGAATCATATGATTTTGGTAGGGTTATTTAGGCTAAAAGTGAGATTAACAAAGAATGACCTATGATCAGATCCTAACCAACCACCCTTAGCCTATACAAAGACTAACCAGACAAGTTCTAGATCTTCAACACAGTACTGAACTAAGTATTACACCTCACTCACTCATCGTATATGACTTATATTCACTTACCTGTCTAGTTTACACATGGATTAACAAGATTCCTCATGCTTATAACCTATATGACATCAAAATATCTACAAAAATCATGCATACGATCACAAATACATAGCTAATGCATCAAAGGTATTTAAACAGGGTCAATTTTTTTCAAAAATCAAAACTAGTACATTTTCATTGGCTAAGTACTCCTAAGTTATTTACTAATTAAACAAAAATCAATAAATAAGAAAATAAAACCTTAGACATGTCGGTTATACTAGCTAGCATGCCCGAGAAAAAAGAAACATGGTAAGAAAAATCCTCGGACGAATCCAAAAATCCCAAAAATCACAAGTACACACCCTCCCTTTTTTGAAAATTGAGCTTCGGCCCCGAAGCATGAATTACAAGACATAGGGAAGCGAACATACATGTGGTGCTCTAGGCGCTCTAGTCATCCTGTGGAGGAGGTACCTCCGCTGAAATCGGGGCACTAATGGTGGTCGGCACACTCAATGAAGTATCCATAGGGGGAGTGGTTACCCCCTCACTAGTCTTGGCCGCTTCTATGGCCTATGTGTCAATCGGGGCTGAAGATGGCTCACCCGAAGGGTCATGGCCACTAGCAAGATCGGGCTGAGACATGGTGGAGCTGCCGGCTTCTCTAGCTCGCTCCTGCAGCTCTGACATATGTGAGTTATGAGTCTGCAGGCTCTATGCTCATGCCCGCTTGCACTCTCTCCTTTTCTTCTCCCTTCTCTTCCTCAAACTCTTTTCTTCAACATCATCGGAAGCTCTTTTGTTTCCCTCATCTCCAGCAGCTTTCATCGGCTCCCAATAAGTCTCCAAATCAATCTCTTCATCTATCCCTTCATCGACGTCTAGAAGAGTGGGGGCTTCTATGACTGCTGGTTGTCGTGATGAAAACTCAGCTACTTGGCTCCAAAGAACCCCTAAATCCTCGTAGAGGCTGCTGGTATCTGTCTGCTCCACCATACGCAAGTTGAACCGCTCTCAAATCCATCCAGGCGAGCATGTAGGTCCTGAGCTGTTGCATCTATCTCCGCTTTGACCCATGGCTTCACGTTTTCCATCATAACTTGAATTTTTCTTTCAGTCATGATCAACCTTTTGGCTAATTTCTAGAGGAAGTCCTGGGCCAATCAAACATGCCCTGGTAGAGTCTGAGTCAACATGCTAGGATGTGGCCTAACTGAAGTGCTAAAAGCTGACTCTGAATGACCAGCATCTGTAGTTGGTGTCTCGCTCTGATCCTGTAAGGTGGGGGAATTCACCTGTACACCCCCTGATGGTTGGGCTAATAGAACTGCTGGGGGAAGCCGGGCTCGGCTTACCAGGTTCATTTCATCCCGGATAAGGCCTATATCTGCAATCCTCTGCCCTCTGATCAGACGCTCCTCACCCTGTCGTACTAGCACCCCTGCCTCTGTGCATAGTCTGAATACAAGACTCGGGAATCGGATGGTAGTTCTCAATCCCACCGCCTAGTCTCGTATCCCCTCTACAATGATCCTCGGGATGTTGATAGGATATGGGGACATGATTCATGCCACCAAAGCTGCTCTGTCAGCACTGAATGTATTGTCATTGACTGTAGATGCTAACTGGTGGTGTACTAGTGTCCAACATTCTTTTTCTATGAAGTTTAATGAGTTCTTTGTAACATGTTTTTCACTAGTAACCCATTCAACTTCCTCTTTATCCTCAGCAGTTACACCCACCAACCATTGCAGCTGCCTCTGCCTTAGGTGCAATCCCAAATGCCTAATTTGTTTCATTGCCTCCACTCTGTAATCATACTCCGGCATCATCCGCGTAGTCATGAACTTTGGTCCATACATGAACCTGAGATATGGTCTGCTCTGATAGGTCTACCTCTCATCCTTGGACCAAAACACTCTCCAGTCGAGGCTGGTCTTTTATTTTTTGCCCCTCCTTAGCCTTTTTCTCCATGGTGGCCAAATAATTGGCGTAGAACTCCTGGACCAATTCTGCGGTATACTGAGTGGAGGCTTTGCCATCCACTTGAAGCCATAGAAGTTTAATATCTACTTCATCTCCTTAACTTCATTCAGTGAGGTTGTGAGGATCCGCGGTTCTTCATGGATTCTTCACCTTGGTTTGTTTTTGGCGGTGAGAGAAGTGTCTTGCTCATAAATTTCTATAGCTCCCGACACTCTCCACCAGACTGTGCGGTTCTCTCTAGATCGATTCTATTCTTGCACAGCATTAGGATCCTCCTCCTCTGAGTCATCGCTTCCACTTGCCTCTCCATATTGAGTCTTCTCAAACCCTTCTTCTGCATTTGAGTCATTTCCTGACTCCTAATTACCTTCTCTAGCTCCTTCCTCAGACTAGGGAGCTGGGGAAGATGTGGCAGTAGCTGCTACGGCTTGTACTTTTTCCTTTGCCCTAGTGGTTTTGGTTCCGTCAGTTTCTGATGTATCAACCTGGTACTCCTCAACTGAACCACAAGGGGAGTTGCCTGCTTGCTCAGCCTTGGACTCAGATGTTTCATCATGTAATGTTCTCTGGGAAGTTGCTTTGGATGCTTTGCGCTCCGTTGTCATTGTTCCTATATAGAAGAGAGTCAGAATTCCATATATGACAAATAAAAACTAGAAAATAAATTTTTAGTATCTAACCATTGGTCGACAGTACAGATCGTATCATGGAGGTACGACTCATATGAAGTCGTAGAAACTCTATGTGCACATTATGACTTATAGATATGACTCGTACCACGAAGGTATGACCCATACCTTGAGTCATCTGAGAATGCCCCTACACTACCATTTTCTCTATATTTATCAACGACTCGTGGTACGCCTCGTAGGTCGATTCCACGAGTCGTAGGAAGGACCCTTCTGCCCCATCTGGCTTTGACCTATTCAGGTCTTGGATACGAATGCACAACACGACTCGTAGTGACAAACCACGAACCATACTGTGTTTCGTTCCTCTTTCTTTACTTATTCGATTTTGGCCCAGTTTACAAGTATTCTTTTTCATGATATGGGTACTCAAAATTCCCCAGGTCTAGGCATGTAATTCAATTAATTTAGCACTACTCATCCCTCCCCTTTTTAATCACTACCTATAACTCAAGTTAAATGCTTCAATGCACAAGTTCATCCCCTAAAAAAATGTTTCCCTAGTCACACATAGTTCAATAACACCCCTGATCATCGTCTCCTTCAAAATTTTTGAGCAACCACTAAGACTCACAGGGGTTTGATAGTCCTGACATCAAGAAAATAAGTTTCTCGATATTCAATATAATACACTTGTTGCTTCTTTCTTGACTGGTAGTACGAAATTGGGATTGAGATGACTTGCTTGAGAAAACATTTGATTGATTCTTATTTGTTTTTTAGTTACGGGTGTGAGGGATTCATAGGTATGCTTCATACTATGGTTTTGTCTGCAAGGGAAAAAGGGTCGTTTTTAGGTCTGGTGTTTAAAATAGGAGAAGGGAAGATTTGATAATCTAGGTAAAGTCGGGTAAGTATAAAGATTTTGACCCGTCATGACTCGTACCACAAGTCATAGAAAGACCCTACAAATCGTCCCTTGGACCCGTAAGTCAGAGTTTTGAAAAACTTACCTGATGACCTGTGACTACATCCTATGACTAGTACAAGGTTGGTACGATCCGTACGATGACTCGTAGGTCTTTTCTTTGAAATACCACTTTGAACCTCTCTATGCCTCCTGCTACGGCTTGTATGATGCTGTCACGAGTCGTACTGAGATCCGTAGAAGCTGCTCTTTTAGCAATTTTTCTACCTCGTGTTTTTTTTCCCTGCACACTGAGCACACATTAGTTCAATCACTTGGGTTGCCTCCTAATAAGGGCTTGACTTAACGTCACGGCACGACACAGGTAGCCCGGTTACTCAGGCTTCACCAAGCCACCACTTGGGTTGACTCCCAAGAATTGCCTGATTTAACATTCCGGCATGACGCAAGTCTCTTGACTACACAGAATTTGTCAAGTGGCTCGGATTCATCATCTAGTGCTGAGATTACACAGTATTCCTTAGGTTGCTGCATTTTCCGACAGAGGTTGAAAGTGACCTCTTATTTTGTTTAGTCTAAACTTCAGCTGGCTAGCCTCCACATCTACTAAAGCCCTCCCAATCACAAGGAATGGTCACCCCAGAATGATGGGGACCTCATAATCAACCTCGCAATCCAAAATCACGAAGTCTGTTGGGAATATGAATTTGTCTACCTTCACAAGCATGTCAAACAGGATCCCCACTAGCTTCTTCACAGTTCTGTCGGCCATCAGTAGCCGCATAGTAGTCAGTGTGGGGGCTCCTAATCCCAATTTCTTGAATACTTCCAAGGGCATCAGGTTGATGCTTGCTCCCAGATCACAGAGTGCCCTTGCGAACTTGACATTGCCAATGGTGCAAGGTATAGTGAAAGCACCTGGGTCATCCTTCTTTTGATCCAGGACCCTTGTAGTTATGGAACTACATTGATGTAGATTGTCTACGGGCTCATAGCTTATGGACCTCTTCTTTGTCACCAAGTCCTTCCTAAACTTATAGTATCCCGGCATTTGTTCAAATGCCTCAACCAATGGTATGTTCACAGATAATTTCTTAAGCATTGACAAGAATTTCTGGAACATAACATTTTCCACCTTTTTCTTCATTCTTTGAGGGAACGATGGCGGTGGTCGCGGGATAGCTCGGTGAAATTGAGTTGCTCCTTGATCAATGTCAGGTTCTTTCTCACCTATCGGGGCCCCTAGCAGCTCAGTATTCTCCATCTCAGCACTCTTCTAATTCTCCTCAATCATGCTCTCTTTCTGCCACGCAACTACAACCGAAAAAGAGGGGTCAACTGTGGTCTTACAACTCCTAGTCATCACCGCCTTGCAGTGGCCATCATTCTTTAGGTTCAGGACGGTGTTGCTAGGTAGTATACCCTTTTTTCTAGGGTTTAGTGATGCTGACAGTTTCCTAAGTTGTTGTTCGATCTGCTTGATGGTTGTTGCATGCAATTCCACTCTCTGATCCATACTTGATATGTCACCATGGATCTCCTTCAATTGCTTCTCAGTGGACCTCACCTTTTTCAGCATCCTGGCTATCATGTTGTCTAACTTTGATTGCACAGCCTCCCCCTCTTGTGCATTAGGAGGCGCATAAACTCCATCCCGGTCATTGCGGTAGCAATCATTTATTCTCCATTCTCCATCGCGCTCACGACCGCGACTCCTATCTCTATACCCGTTTCGGTTGTAGTTGTCTCTGTATTAGTTGTGACCTTGGTTTCCAGAACATTGGTGCCAATTTTAATGTCCAGATGCTTGGGTGTTGGCTCGGAAACTGGCCACTTCACTATCCAAGAAATTTGCCTCTTCCTCGGAATCAGAGTGATCTGCCCCCAGTTCCAGTCCTTATGTCCCCTCTGCATTTACCTTTTTGGCTCCTACTCCCATAATGTGCTTTGTAAGCAAATCCAATGATGTGCGCATGTGAGCCAACTCCTGGTCGTGTTCTTCTTCCTTCCTACGTTGGTCTGCAGTCAAACCAATGACATATGTACTGACCGTTGCATCTGTCTCCCTAGTATGCAATGCCCTGTTTGTCTTTGTCACCCTATCAAGGATAGTAGCAGCTTGCTCCCAGGTGTGACTCATCAATGCTCCTCTTGCCACCGTGTCTACCACAGCTTTGTGTTATTATTTAAAGACCTATAAAATATTTACAACAAACTGTCATCTGGGATCTTATAGTTTGGGAACTTTGTTAACTTCTTCTTGAACCTCAGCCAGGTTTAATGAAGTGCCTTAATTTGGATTTGTTGGAAATATTAGATCTGATCCTTTCGCTACAACATTCTAGTGGGGTGAAAGAATCTCTCCAAGAAGGCTTGCTTGAGTTCCCTCTAGTTGGTTATGGAGTCGTTGGGCAACTCCGATAAACATAAAGTGGTTTCCGCTGATAGAGAGAAGAGGAAAAGCCTGAGCCTAATGTCATCTTCGCTAACTCTGGGCAACCTATATGCCTTGCATATTCCTACGAAGTTCATCAAGTGTAGGTTGGTGTCATCCGCTGCATGACCACTGAAAACCCCTTTCATGTTTAACAGTTGAATCATAGTGCTCGTGATGTTAAAATTGGCCCCAACGGGCACTGTATTTGCACTCCAGCGCACTCGCAAGCGTAAGCGGTCGTACCAGTAATACAGTGGACCTTTTTAAGATCCAGATGTCGAACCCACAGGGACTGGACTAATTCAGCGAATTATTAAGTTTGATTGTTAATTTAAGCTTCACAAGTGTGGATTATAGAAATTTTGGGAAATTTTAATTAATTCTAGGGGTGATCACAAAATACTCGATAAACAATACAAGAAGCAACTAGAGTTAAGGCCTGCTAATCATGCAATGCTACAATTCACAATGGTTCGAGTATGCAAACTTCAGTTGTTGTCTCACATAATTAAATTGTTATGTTCATCGTCTTTCGAGCCTCTAAACACGACAAACTAGTCTCACACCTCCATCGTTGAGCAGGATTGTGATGTCCTAATTCGTGAAAAATTTAATTACATGGATGTGGTTTACAAAGTTTGTGCCCTTGATTATGGACTTTTGTACCTCTAATCGTTTACCTGAACTTAACTTCACAACTGCTTCTATGAGTGGTGATGTGATAATTCTAAGTAGGTGTCTAGCTCATCTCGTTTTAATAACCAAGCAAGGCAAATTAGGTATAATTTCTATCCTAATCGCAAATCCTATCGTAAAGGTAAGAACTTTCTCCCTTCATTCTCATGTTCTAGCTTAGGGTTACTCTCTAGAGCTTTTACCTAAGCTTAACGTGTTTTTTTCATGGTGATCAAGTATAAAAACAACAATAATAAAGAATGTAAGACAAAACAATAACTAAAACTCAAACCAAAGAAGGATTCATGCAATTACAATCATATTATGTAGCCTCAACCCTAGAGGAAGGGTTTTAGCCACTCATGTTCGTACAAATACTCAAAAACATGATTAGAGTAACGTACTTACAAGAATAATTAAAAGAGAATGCAAAACAAAGAACCCAAGATATTTCGTGATGAATGAATTTTGGAGCTAAGGTTTTAATTTATAGTAAGTGAAAATTTGCACTTTTTGGCCGTCAATGGACTGCCTCCGTGTCATGGAGTTGGTTGCGCCAATTTTCTTCTGTGACATGGAGCAAACGATAGCAGCTACTAGAATTCTCGGCAGTCGCATGTCTTGGGCACAGGCTGTGCGCATGCCTGGCGTGGCACGGCCCTCCTCGCGCATGACGCGTAGCTTGACATGGGAGCTGGCCGCAACAGTGCCTGGCGTGGCATGGTGCCAACGCACGGGCACACTGGAATTCCTTCTTCTCGCGCGCATGGCATGGGCGTGTCACGGCGCACGCACAGCGTGGCACGCTTCCTAGCGCGGCCAGCCTTGCCATGGCATGCCATCTTGAAATCTTTTGCGATCCAAGCTGAATTCCCTTCCTTTGCTTCAACCGACATTGTTCAGTCCTTCATATGCATTTTACACCTACAAAATAAGGTCTAATAATGTTGGTTAGTGCATACCTAAAAATATTCAAAATCACATGAGTATGTAATTAATTTAATTGACAAACATGACCTAATTAAGATATAAAATAGCACTTGGGCACGTAATCATTCCCAAGGTCACTACTCCGTACTTAAAGCCTTGTTCGTCCTCGAACAACTCTTTTACATCTCATGCACATGAAGACTCACACATAGAAAATTGAAGCAAGATAATTCACGCTAAGGCCACACCGATTTTTTTAGATGCCAAGTTAAAAATAGAGCATGCAAGATTTAACCATTAAAATAAAATATAAGTACGTAAAGACTTCCTAGCCTCAAGAATTGACTCTCAATCTCAACAAACTCATGCAAATCAACCGATCCAGAAATCCAACATAAATTTTATCCTTCATTAAACATGTGCCCTCACAACAAGAGAGTTACCCATTTCTCACTCACGATTCTTCAAATTTAGAACATGTATGGGTCTATGCATAA
>JACEIK010016308.1:0-15940 GCA_018107945.1 Datura stramonium
CCTACAATTTACATGAGAATATACAAACATTGTTGGATAAACAAGGCAAAAACGATGCATTTGAGTATCACTTGGGCATATAAATATGCCCCAGATCAATCTATAATAAGTTTCACCTTGTCAATAGCCTGCTGCACTAAGTCTGGCCCCAAAAACTCTGCCTCACTGAGTTCAAACCAGCCCACAGGGGACCTACACTTTCTCCCATATAAAGCTTCATATGGGGCCATCTAAATACTTGCCTGGTAGTTGTTATTATAGGAGAACTCAATCAAGGAAACATGATCATCCTAGCTTCCGCCAAAACCTAAAACAAAGGCACGTAACATATCTTCAAGCGTCTGAATGGTGCGTTTAGCCTGTCCGTCTGTCTGAGGATGAAATGCGGTATTGAGGCTTACCTGAGTGCCCAAGCCTTTTTGGAAAGACTTCCAGAAGTTTGTTGTGAACTGAGCACCTCTGCCAGAAATAATGGACAAGGGGACTCCATGTAAGGTAACTATCTCCCGTATATAAAGCCTAGCATAATCCTCTGCAGCATATGTGGTCTTAACTGACAAGAAGTGAGCTGATTTATTTAATCTATCAACTATTACCCAGATAGAATCATGATTCTTGCTCGTTCAAGGAAATCCTGCAATAAAATCCATATTAATCACCTCCCATTTCCAGGCTAGAATTTCTATATCCTGCACTAGACCTTCGGGCCTCTGGTGCTCAATCTTCACCTATTGGCAATTTGGACACTGATTCATAAGACCGGTGATGTCCTTTTTGAAACCATTCCCCCAATATAGCTACCTCAGGTCACGATACATCTTTGTGGCACCTGGTGTACTGAATACCGAGAGTAATGAGCTTCATTCATAGGCTCTGCTTCTTTTTTGGTATACTGTCTCTCAGTAAGACTAACTCTGTATCATCATATTGTCGTTCCTTAACTTCCACTATCAAGGACGATTTTGTTGTGTTTTTGACAATAAAACCCCCATCTTCGGCATCCAGTAACCAAATCTGTAAGTCCGCCAACTGTTGTAGAGCCTTCATCGTTTGAATCTTGTCAACTTGAATGTGACTCAAGCTACCCATAGACTTGCGACTTAGTGCATCAGCTACAACATTTTCCTTTCTCGGATGATAGAGAATGCTAACATCATAATCTTTCAGCAATTCTAACCACCTTCTCTAGCGTAAATTCAACTCTTTCTGCTGAAACAAATACTGGAGGCTCTTATGATCTGTGAAGATATCAACACGTACCCCATATAAGTAATGACGCCAAATCTTCTATGCAAATACCACTGCGGCCAACTCCAGATCATGGATAGGATAATTTTGCTCATGCTTCCTCAACTGTTTAGAGGCATAAGCAAGGACCTTGCCTGTTGCATCAGAACACAACCTAGCCCAACTCTTGAAGCATCACAATAGACCACATAACCCTCAACACCCTCTGGAAGAGTCAGGACAGATGCTGAAGTCAGCTTATCCTTCAATTCCTGAAAACTTCGCTTACATGTCTCTGTCCACTGAAACTTAGCTACTTTATGAGTCAACTTTGTCAATGGTGCAGCGATAGTAGAGAAACCTTCCACAAATCGGCAATAATAACCTGCTAAACCCAGAAAGCTGCGAACCTCTGTAGGATTCAAGTATCTGGGCCAAGACTTTACTACCTCTATCTTCTGACTATCCACTCTTATACCTTCAGTTGTAATTACATGACCAAGGAAAGCCATACATGTTAGCCAAAACTCACATTTATAAAATTTAGCATATAACTTGTGCTGCTGTAGAGTCTGTAATACTGCTCTCAAATGACCTGCATGCTCGGCCTCGGATCACATGTAAATCAAAATATCATCAATGAAGAAGATCACAAATACATCAAGAAAAGGCCTAAACACCCAATTCATCCGGTCCATAAAAGTTTTTGGGGAATTAGTAAGCCCAAATGACATCACTAAGAAATCATAATGGTCATATCTTATCCTGAAGGCAGTCTTAGGGATATCAACTTCCCTAACCCGTGACTGATGATGCCCGGACCTCAAATCAATCTTTGAGAAGCATCTGGCACCTTGTAACTAATCAAACAGGTCATCAATCCTGGGAAGTGGGTACTTATTCTTAATTGTAACCTTATTTAGCTGCCTATAGTTGATACATATTCTTAATGACCCATCTTTCTTTCGCAGAAATAGCACTGGTGCACCCCAAGGCGATACACTAGGTCGAATGAATCCCTTCTCGAGCAGATCTCTCAACTACTCTTTTAATTCCCCTAGCTCTGATGGAGACATTTTGTAAGGAGGGATCGATATAGGCTGAGTACCTAGAAGTATATCAATAGAAAAATCTATCTCCCTTTCAAGAGGAATTCCAAGCAAATCCTCTGGAAAGATCTCAAGGAACTCATTTACAATAGGAATTGACTGGAGAGTCGTAAGCTCACATTCCAAGTTTCTTACCCGAACCAAGTGTGAAATAAAACCTTTGGATATCAACTTCTGAGCCTTAAGGTATGAAATAAACTTACCTTTAGGCCTAGCAGCATTACCTTGCCATTCCCCGACTGGCTCATCGAGAAAATGGAATCTGACAATCTTAGCTCTACAATCAACATTAGCAAAACATGACGCCAACCAATCCATTCACATAATGACATCAAAATCAACCATTTCAAGATAAACTAAATCAGCTAAGGTTGATCTATAACATACCAATACTACACAGTTCCGGTAAACTCGTCTAGCTAACACAGATTCACCAATTGGCATAGAAACAACAAATGGTATAGATAATAACTCAGGGACAGTCTCAAACTGACTCGCAACCAATGGTGTAACATAAGATAGTGTAGAACCAGGATCAAGTAAGACATATACTGCACGAGAATAAATAATCAAAGTACCTGTAACAATATCAGGTGAGGCCTCCTGGTCCTATCGAACGCCCAAAGCATAAAATTGATTCTGGGTTGTCGCAGAACTAGAAACCTCTCTCCCTCTGCCTCTGCCATGGCCTGCTAATAGTTGAGGATCAAGTCTGGGAGGTTGAACAGAGGTTGACGAAGCAACTGCTGATCGTGCCTGAACCGCCTCGACCCTATCTGACAATCCCTCATAAAGTTCCCTGGCTGCCCACAATGATAGCATACATTCTACCCCTGATGACACTAACCTGAATGATATTTCCCACACTGAGGATAAGGCGGCAATGGTGGTCGCCTCTTCCCTGCCCGCTCCTTTCGTCGGGAGCTAGATGGAGCTGGGCGTTGCTCTCTTCTTTGTCCTTGAAACTGAGGTGGGGACTCCCTAAAGGCTTATATGATTGTCTGGATGACTGAGACCCTGGGTCACCCTGCAGCCCTCTATAAGGACCCACAGTTCTAGGTCTCTTTTATTGCTCTTGCTATCTTCGAGTATCCCATAATTGATGAACCAAATCCTCCGCCCTTTGGGTAAAAGCCTGAATTCGTGAAATGTCCATGTGCTCCTGAGTAGATACCCCCAAAATATATCGATCTATATGAAGCCCCAACCCTAACACGAACCGATGAACCATATCATCCATTGTCTGAACCATGTGCGGTGCATACCTGGCAAGAGAATTAAACCGAAGACAATACTCACGCACACTCATACTTCCCTACTCTAGGTGCAGGAACTACTCAGCTCGAGCCTATCGAACCTCCCAGGGTAAGTAGTGGTGCATAAAGACCTCAGGAGTTCCCACTCAGCTGGCAGTGCATCGGCTCCTCTGGAACGAGCCCAAGCCTCATACCACAATATAGCCACATCACGTAATCTGAAGGCGTCCAACTCTACTTCCTCATTCGTTGTAGCTCGCATCACCTTTAACACCCTGTAAGTCTGATCAATAAAGTCCTGAGGATCCTCGCTTGGGTCTGATCCAATGAATATAGGAGGGCTCAAACTTAAGAAATCGTGGGCCTTGGAACTCTCAGTTTCCTGGCCTCTATATCTCTCCATCACCTCCAATCGTCGCTCTTGACCTAAGGCTATACGAGCCATCAGCTGAACAGCTCCCTCAAGACCCTATCCTTCTGGAACAATTGGAGGTACCACAGGCGTGGGATGGTCCGCCACTCTACTACCCCCAGGTACTGCTGGTGCGGGAGGAGCTGGAGGTATATCTGCCATCGCGCTGGCCAGTGCAGGAGGAACTGTAATACCTGGGGTAGGAGACTCACTCTGAGCCTCTGACCTGTCTCTCTGATCCACTGGAGGGCGACTAGTACCCTCCCTAAGGGTTGTGCCAATCAACCTCGTAGTCATCTTCCTTGTTACAGGCATACTATGAAACAATAACACGACTTAGATATCACAGTACTTATGAGCCTGACCTATAGCACAAACTATTGGTAAAAGAAGTGAAACAATTCCAAAATGTCCAATAGTCTCTTGATAGTATGGTGCACAACATACCCATAAGCATGACTCTACTAGACATGGCTTTGTTGACTCCCTAATACACGACTTCGCTCTGACACCAAGTTTTTCACGCCCCAAAACTGGGGTAGGGCGCAACTGGCACTCAATTCATGATCGATCAAGAAGCCAACTATATAGCATCTATAAATGTAACCTTAACTCTAACCTTTGGATACTCACATACAACCGGGATAGACCAAAGAGTCGAGGTCTCAGACGTAGTATCCTTAACCCTAACTAGGTGGTACATACAACCCTTAGAGATCATCTTTCTGGCCTTAAGGTAGGAAATGAAACGACCTATAGGCGTAGGCAAACTGCCCTTCCACTCTAGGACTAGCTCACCCGAAAATAGGAACTCTACCACACGGGTTCTACAATTTACTGAAGCATAACATGCATGTAGCCAATCCATACCAAAGATAACATCAAAATCATTCATGTCTAAGTCTATAAAATTGGCTAAGGTGACTTTCTGAAAGACAATGATAGGGCAATTTCTATATACTCGTCAAGCTATAACTGACTCACTGACTAGAGTAGACATTGAGAAGGGTTCTGATAAGACTTCAGAACTGACTCCAAAACTAATAGCAACATAGGGAGTCACAAAATATATGGTATCCCTTTGATCTAACAATGCATGTAGATCAAGATGAAATATTCATAACATACCAGTGACCACATCTAGAGAGATATCCTACTCCTAACGAGATGAGAGGGCATAAAATTTGTTTTGTCACTGACCACCACCTACCCTAGTGGATGCACCCTGCTGAGCTAAGCATGCAGGTGGGGCTACTGAACTGGTAGCTAGGTCATAACCTCTACCATGGCCCTATCTGGATGAAGGGCAATCTCTGAGCATGTTTTTGGGCTTCCCACACCTGAAACATGCACCTGAACCCGCTAGGTACTCTTCTTTATGCCTCCTACCACACTTGCCACAAACTAGGATGCCGAGTCTCCTGACACGCTCCCCCGACCCCGAGAGCCTGATGTACTTCCCCTTTGATCAAACCTAGATCTAGATGGCACACTAGCTGATGACGGCGCTGGGGCTGATGATCTCTGGTGGGACTGCCGACGATGCCCGCCACTGGGCCTCGGCTGGGAAAACCCGAAGCTGCTTGTCCTGGCCCTCTTGGCCTCTCTTTCCCTTTCCTTCATTTGATCTGCTTCTATCTACTGGGCGTATATGAATAATCGAGAGAATTCTAGGTTACTATTCAACATTGCAATCCTACACTCCTTGACCAGCGAATATGACACCCCATACACAAACCTGTTCACACGGGCTCTTTAATCTACAACCATCTTCGGCACATACTTGGACAACCGGGTGAAATCCAAGGTGTACTCTTTAACAGTCATATGATTTTTCCTCAAGTTGAAAAATTTTGCTGCCTTTGCCTCCCTCAACTCCCTAAGGAAGAATCTATGTAAGAAGGACATCATAAACTCATCCCAACTCACAGGAATGGCACCCACTGCTCTACCATCCTTCCACTAACGATACCAAATATAAGAAACTCCCTTCAGCTGATAGGAGGATAAATCTGCGTTCTCTTCCCCCCATCACCCCTATAATCTGGGCGACCTTCTATATCTCCTCAAGGAACTCATGAGGGTCCTCATCAACTCTTGACCCAAGGAACTCAGGTGGATTCATCCTGAGAAAGTCCCGAACTCGAGCCACACTGCAGTCCTATTTTGAGGGACATGGGCCACCGCTTGCTGGTTGATCTGAGCGGTCAAGGCCTGTCCCAACATTTGAAAAGTTGCTCTAAACTCAGCATGAGAGACTTGCTCGGGTAAAAGACTTGCTAGTGCTGGTGGGGCTTGATGGTGCCCATCTCCATTGCCATCTTCATGACCATTTCTATTTCTATTTCTTCTACAATTTACCTGGCATAGTGGCATGATTCTGCAAACACGTATAGCATGAGTTAGAAGGATAGGGGGATACTTCATCGAACGACATAGATCATGAAAGAAGGAAAATTTCCTAAAATGTCTTTTAGCCTCTTCATCATAAGAGTGGCACTCTTCACACCCATGAAAAGGACTCTACTTAAAGTGGCTTTCATACACCCTAGGACTCTTCAAAACCTAATGCTCTGATACCATGTTTGTCATAACCCGAACATAGGTCCAGACCGAGACACGAAACTTAGAACCTAAAATAGCTCCAAGTCATGAACATGATAACTAAAGCACATACATCAAGTTAAAGCTGATAACTTAAAACCTGAATAAGTGGAAGTCTGAGTACACATCAACCATACAGAGTCAACACTAACAAAGCTGAAATTTTACATATTATCTGATAAGCCTCTAACATGTCTGAAGAGCTGATGGGACAACAACCCCAACTAGCTCACTAAAATATGAGAACTGAAATAACCTAACTCAACATCAAATGGAATGTCCTCGAAGGATGAGGACTCACCATAGTGGAAACTAAACTAAGCTGCGGGGACTGGCTAACAGCGGAATTGAGTAGGATCGTCTGAACCTATATAATGAATCGATAAAGCATAGAGTATACAGTAAGTACTTGCAAATGTACTAAGTATGTAAGGTAAGTAAAACATGTTGAGGATGTATAAACTGATATCATGCACATAAACATAAATTGTAAGATGATGAGAGTAAGGACTGCATGCTAATATCTAAAAAAAATGTATAGTTAAAAGCTTAATCTCATATCTGACTCAAATGAGCTAAAGCTGAAAATATAATCATATGGCTTGCCATAAATAAAATCATTAGTTAAAAGCTTACAAACTGATTATTGGGTCAAATCTGTTGTAGAACATAATATCATAAGTCATAAATATGAATAACTCAAATCATCATAAATAATGGGAGACTCGTCACAACTGACACTATCACGATATAGCTTACATAATGCCCCAACTATCACACTCAAGTGGGCAGAGCCATCCAGATCCTTTCCAAGGCTAAGGACACTACTATAATATCGATATCAAGCTGAAGCCCCTTAGGGCAGGGGAAATCTCTCTTTAGAGGTCCCCAACTAAATATATAAACCTACGCTGGTGTGTAGTTTTGAGACCAGGGAGCCTTGGAACCCCAAGCCTACTCGATGCTAGACACTACTCCCAAAAACATGCATAGTGCTCATATAATTATATTCTCAAAACATATCTTGAATCTGAATATTGTGGAGTCTTAACTCCATACATCTGATAAACAATCTTATTAGCCTTGGCTAAATCATGAAAACATGTTTTACTAGAGTGGGTTTGCCCAAATTTTAAAATCATGCATACTTAAAATAGAATTCATAAGAAAATTCAAGGATTCATACATGGGTACTTTGTAAACATTCAATAATGCTAGATATCTTATCATACTTGAATTCATAAATCATAAATTTGACTTTTCATGAAACTTGAATAATTGGGCAAAATTTTCTTAAAACTTGAGGTCATGAATTTATAATCAAAATAGGTATTAAATTTGCCCATAAATCTTCAAACATACTTTAAAACATAGAGGGGATTTGGATAAACAATTTATAAGGAATTTCATAAAATTTGGTTAAAACCCCATAAGATCATGAATTCATGGAATTAAGGAGAATTTTGAGCATGAGAGTGAAAGGAACTCTCATTCATAGCCCTCAATACCTTGGTGAGCTGAGTCTATACTTCTCTTTGAAAGCCTAACCAATTTGGAGAAGAAATTAAAGGGTTTAATCTTGATCTTCAATAGAAAACCTCTAAATTTGCATGCATGAGAGTTGAATGAATTAGAATAGGTTAAAATCCCTTAATACACTTCTTTCAAGGCTTAAAACGATGTAATTTAGGGCTTAGGAGGTTTGGAATTACAAAAACACCCTTACTAATTTTGTAGAAATCAACTCTGCTAGAAGTAAAGGCTCACACCACGAGTCATACCTCAATTCCACGACTCGTGGTTACACTGTTTTGCCCTGACTTCTAAGTCTCCCACGGATCAAACAATGACTCGTACCATTAAATGATGAGTCGTTGGATCCATCTGAGACCATTGTTACCAACTCCCTCTGCCTTTTCCCATGAGTGCAAGCCACGAGTTGCTGTTTCCCACAATGAGTCGTACCATGACTCATTCCTTCCAATCTTGGTACACTAGAAACCTGTTATGACCACTGACCACAAGTCTTATCATCGACCTACGACCGTGGTTTTCTCCCGTGGCTTACAATTCTAGCTCCTCCAGCCTTCTAATGAGTCGTACAATGACCCGAGGTTTCCTAAAATGAGTAGTAGAACGACCCATACCATTAAAATAGGGCAGCTCAGTCATTGAACAATAGTTCATCCTACAACCCGTTAGAGCTTCCCACGACCCGTACCACAAGTCTTCCTAAGATATTTTTCCAATTTTTCTATTGATCACATTTTAAATCCCGAGGCTAGTATTAGAAATTTTCAAGGTATTATACACATGCACCCGCTTCAAGACATCAATAAACTTTTTACAAGCTACGTCCTCCTTCTACTTTCAAAATATCTATGGAAATAGATGAGGTGGTCTAACTTCTACTGCTTTTGCCTGTGAATGACTCGACTCACCAACCTCCTACTTTGACTCTGCAAGTTATTCTGACTCTGTCTTATTGTCTCTGTGTATCAGTTCACCCAACATTTTTTCTATTGGGAAAAGAGATTGCGCTGGCGTTCTCCTTAGGGTTCTCCTCAGTATTGCTCGAAAGTGCCCCTCAAAGTTTGTTTGTCTGCTGAATGGCCAATTGGCCCACTTATCTCTCCAACTCATGGATTGACTTTTGCATCTCATTAACAACATGAGTTTACTGAACCATCCATTTCTTTATGGTCTCCTATAAAGAACTACTAGGTTGTTGGCTCTGAGGTCTCTAGATGTTATTTGGGGGTCTCTGAAAGTTTTGATTTCCTCCTATAGGGGATTAGATGCATTCATGTACCCTGATTATAACGGTTCCTTGCTAAACCTCAACTGCATCCTTATTTCCCCACAAAATAGATAGATTTTGGGTTTAGTGGGCAAGTTGAATAAGTATGACTTTCTCCACATGCCTCACATGATGGCGGGGAAGTCTGAACTTACCAAACCTGATGAACCTGGCTTACTGCTAGTGTGGTCACTAACTTGCTGATCATATTCACCAACTAACTGATATCTGCCCGAATTGCATCCACAACGTCAACCTCAAGCTTCCCCAAAACTTTGGTTATTGTAAAACCTCTGCCTGAATCATGATAATCTTGACTCCCAATTGACATGAGATTCAACAAACCCTCTATCTCATCATAACTCTTGGACAATATTTGTCCCTATGCATTAGCAACAAGTAGAATCTTAGACTCTAGCTTCAAGCCCTCTATAAAGGTATGCCCAATGATCTCCTTTGGTTGCATGTGATATGGGCAATCTCGCAGATATCTCTTGTGGTCATGCAGCTTTCCCTAATATTGACAAGTGTTTTGAACCAACCGCACAATTCCCTCCTTCGATTCAAAGTTTCCAGTGATGGCCGGCGTGATAGTCATTTTGGAAGCGTTCTCCATGTTTGGCTAAGAAAAGTTGAGCATTGGAATCCTTTCATGGTTGTTTACCTGTGCTTTCTAATTGTTCTCTGACATTGCTAGCCGATGAAAAGTTCTTTCAATCTCCAGATCAAAGTGAGACAAGGGTTGTCCCTGACTTCTGGTAGCTGGCATACACCAAACAAACAACACCTGAAATTTTCAACAACCAAAAACAAACTTAAAATATGAAATAGAGGAATAAAAATCCTAACCAAAAATAATTAATCAATATCCAAGTCTCCAGCAATGGCGCCAAAAACTTGATGTCGCCAAGTGCACGCAAGTTTACGTGGTCGTCAAGTAATATAGGATGGTGAAGTCTCGATATTGTACCCAGAGAGACTTGTTAGATTAATTGCTAAGGTTGAACCTTTATTTCACTATTCAAGAAACACAAGTAAAATTGGGAAATGGTTTTTAAGATAACTTTCTACTAAACTTGGAATGTAAATTAAACTAATAAACTAAATTTTCTTAAAAGAGAGTTGTAAATCAAATATGATTAAAATCCATGGTCTTGGCACTTTTGCTTTTAGGTTGAGTTTTAGGATTCAAATACGCTAGATGAAATCCTTCTAAAGACTGCTAGTTGCAAGTTACAAATCTCTCTTCTTAACTATTCTCCTAAATTTCCAAAAACAATCTCATGAACCCTAACACCTACATCCCCATGGTTGCAAGAGAAAATATGAGACGACAATTGAAGATACTTGACTCAACTGAGTAGGTTTGCAACGTATATCCCTATCCTCAACAATGAAATCAATTCTTGAACTTTTTGACATGATATTGAAACCTACTTTAGGATTATTTTATCCTTCATTAGTTCCTTCTCCCGAGTTAAACCAACGAGCCAACATATAATATTCGAAAGATGATCATATTAACGAATAAGAATGAAATCAAGTAAGTATAAACAATCTTGAAAAAAAGAATCAAACGTTTAGCATCAATGAACTTTCAAACAACAACCATCATGACATGGACAAACCATAGAATAGGTAGTTTAGCCACTCATGTTCAAGGACAAACCCAAAGAAATCATCATTCGAATCAAAAAAGATAAACATAAAGAAGAAAAACCTAGGAAGAAAATGGACTTCTTGTCTCTTCCCCAATGACTGCGTATAATGATCGATAGATGCCTAACAAATGCCGTAGCAAAGTATTTATAAGCATGGTAACAAATCCCATTTTTCCTTAAATAATTAAGCTTTTGGACTTAGAAAAATACATCTCGGACAGGCCTTGGCACGCCACTTCTGCTATCTTGCCAGACTTGGATTGAAATTCTTCTGAAGTTTGGCTTCAGGCGTGCCACTTCTCCCATCTCGCTAAAGTGTTAGTCAAACTTATGCATTCCTGGACGCGCCCCGCGCCACTTCTCTAAATTCGCTAGAATGTTATAAAAGTTTCCCAAGCTAGAAACCTATCTGGCGTTCCACTTCTCTTATTTCACTAAGGTGTTGATCAAAATTTTTTCTGAAGTTTGAGGCCTAGTGCGCCACTTCAACCAAGAACCAATCTGAGAAAATTTTTCTGAAGATCCTAAGGGACAGATAGAGATTATTTGGCTAGAATAGTGACTAACCTCCCTAAACACTTTAATAATTCACAACTTGTTCAGTTTTAACGCACTCTTTGATCTTCTTACTTTACTCATTATTCCTTCCCTTGATTGAAATTTTTGCAACTTGGATGACTAGTAGAGATTTCATAGTGTTTATGGAAATCAAAGTTTAGCAANTCTTCTTACTTTACTCATTATTCCTTCCCTTGATTGAAATTTTTGCAACTTGGATGACTAGTAGAGATTTCTTGACAATATTTATTCTTTTCAACTTATTCATTCTCTTTTCTCATCTCCCTACTAACATCACCTTCCCTGTTTTACACTTTTCACCTTTTACCTTATCTTCTAGCTTCCACACGTTTAGCTTCCCCTTTTTTCTTCACTTGTGCTCCTTTCATACAAAATTCTCTTTTTCAATTTTTAAAGTTCCTTAGGAGTCATATTTGGATCAAATCAAGGTTAATAGAGCAAAATAGATTTATCTTTTAACATGGATACCAAAAGAACAGGCTAAAGGCTCAACATGGTTCATTAAGGATATCATGAATGGGTAGGTAATTCATAGAATAAAAGTAGGCTAATCAAAGAAACACCTATATCATCTCCTAAATTTAATAGCCTTCATTTCGTTTGGCACACACACTAGGAAAGTTCTGAACAACAATATGAAAGCATGGAATATATGCAAATTCTCAGAAACACATGTCACATATTTAAATCAAGACAGATTTATGTAGACCCTCAATTAGGCAAACAATAGAAAAAATTCCATATCAATCCAATAAAATCACAAAAGAGTCTAGTAAAAGAACCTAGGTGTCTCAAAAATAGGCCATTCATATTTTTCCACAGCATGTTTTTAACTTCCAAACCGATTACTTGCATATTTGGTCAATTTAGCACAAGCTTGAGCACCTAGCATTCAAATGGGTTCCTAATGACTAACTTTCCTCAAGACGGTCGTCAATTATCTATCATCAGGAAAAACCTTTAACTACTCCTAAGCATAAAAATTTTACCGCTAGTTCAAAGATCTCCCACTTCGGAAAAGAATCAAGGCCATAAGAAAAATCGAAGGGTGGATGAGATATGCCATTTTCAAAATAATTCAAATAAATTTGATGGCTTACTCACTCTTAACCTCAAATTTTCAGAAGATATTCCCTCATCCACACTTAAATTCATGCTTTGTCCTCAGAGCATCCATAAAATAAAATAAAACATGGGTGAGAAAATACTCCCTGAGGCCCTCTGAGGCCTAACTAATAGCATGTCTCTTTGATTTATGGGTCGCATGACCCCACACATAAGCTCAAGACATGCTCCTTAGCTTTGATTTTTGGTACTCAGACTTCCCCTTCTCTGTACACAAAAAAAATAAAAAACAAAAGTGACAGTATACAAAAAAAATAAACTATTACAAATTGAGTTGCCTCCTAACAAGCTTTGATTTAACATCGCGGCATGATGTCATCAAGTTTCACCACTTTTCCTTATATTTTGAGCTTATAAATTTCACCCCCTAATTTCTTTTCCAATTATCTATTGTGCTCAAGGGGCGGTGGTGTAAAAATGAAGGGACCAAGTAATAAATGTTGCATTTCCCTTCTTTTCCCTTAAATGAGGGATGTCGTTATGTCTCTTTGGCATAATAAGTTTTAAAATACAGGGGCATTGTTCCTCATCTATATGTACATCTCTCCATAGGCTTAGAAGGTTCTATTTATAGGTTGCCCACCAAACACAATGTTGAAAAGTGTTTAGAATGAGGACCAATACTCCCTAAGTCCAACATTAAATAAGGATTGACATCCACACTTTTATCCACCTACTCAACATCAACATTAACCAACAAAGAATAGTTGAATGGTTGGAATTATTCCTCCTATTTCATGCATTGGCTAGTGTCTACAACACTTTGTGGTTAGGCCTCAAAAGCCTCAACTTTTTCATTCAAAAGAGACTGCAGGTCATGGATACTTGAGCCAAATTGGTCTATCTCATGTTTGCACTCTATTCTTCCTTCAATCAATTGATTAGCCATGTATATAAGACCATCACAAAGAGAACCATGAAATTCTATTTGTTGAGCTTGTTCCAAGAACTCACTCATTTCTTCTACTAGAGGTTCCTCTTGAGTATTGGATAAGATCGTGCCTTCAAAATCATTACAAGTTTCAGCCACAGCCTTCTTCTCTACGAGTTTGGCGCTCATACTTTCTAAGGCTTTTGTTTGTTAGATATACTGCTCCCTCCTTACTTTGATATGCTCCAAGATCAATTTCACTATATCACTTTTTTAAGAATGATGTTCCTTATAATACCCAACAATTCCTAAGATCAGACCCAAAAGTTGAAATGGAGAAAATAAGATTTTCTGCACCAGGTCACAGGATGAGTCATCCAGTAACCTATTGGGTGCGCCACGAGTCGTTCAGTGAATCATGGGAAGGAGGTTGGACATGGTTGAGGTTTTGAGTTTTGGGGTGACCACGGGTGTGACCACGAGTCATGGTCAGTACCACGATTCATTGAGTGGTCCATGGTCAAGACTTGACTGAAGATTTAATATTTTCGGCAATGTCCCTGAAAACCAGTCACCATGAGTCATCGGGCACACCATGAGTCATGGTGTCCCTCGTGGTAACCAATGTTGAGTTTTTCTAGTGTAGGTGACGGGAGATGACCACGAGCTATGGTCAGTAACGACGAGTCATACAGTCCCTCGTGGGGACTGGCAGTGTGTTTTTCCCTGCGAATTTATTAAGGGCTTTTTCTTAATTCCTAAGTTTCTAAGACTTAAAATTTGTCATTTTAAGCTCAGAATAGAGTGTTTTAATAGGGGGAAGTTCATTATAGGTGTATTTACTTCCACGCATGCAAGTCTAGAAGTTCCTAAAGGTGATCAAGCCTAAATTCCTCAAGTTCTTCCCCACATTTCCATTGGGCAGTCCAGGAAGTTGTGAAATCAGATTTCTACAGGTATGTAAGGCTATGAATGGGTGTATCCATCCACACCCATGCCCTACCCCTCTTCAATTTAGGAAATTCTAGTTTATGAATCTATGGGATTTTAATCCAATATGTGAATTCTCTAAATTTCAATCATGAGTATGATCTAAGTATGTTTATAATGTTGAATTATGATTAATAGGCATATTTTACAATGTTTTAAATTATAAATTATGTTTTCTAGTTTTAAAAATTATGGTGTCCATCCATGAAAGTTCATGAAAGTTGAGATCTATGAAATATGTATTCAAGCACGAGAACATGAATATGAAAAATGTATGATTTTAAATTACCCATGTTTTTTTCATGTTTTATAATGATCAAGTCTATGTCAAGCATGTTTAAGTATTGGACAAGCCTATATGATCAAGTATGTTTCATGATTTATCTAAACTTCATGTATTAGCTTACCACATGGATTTTAGAGTCTATACTCCCACTATGTTCAGCTTGTGGTAGGTTTGAGCCCAAGGCTCCTCATGTTATGAGCCAACTTTGTCATTAGACGATGGTTCAGCTTCGTTGAAAGATGATGCAGAGCATATGTACAATTTTAGGAGTAGTGTCTAGCACCGCGTAGTCTAAGGGTTAGTCAATCCTATGCCTCAGAGCTACGCGTCAACATAAGTATGTTCAGATTATTTGGGACCTCCCTTGTGAGCTTCCCCTTCCCCAAAGGGGCCTTCAGCTTGATACCAATAACATGGTAACATCCTTAGCCCTGTAAAAGCTTTGGACGGCTCTGCCCACTTGAGTGTGATAGCTGGGACCAGTAAGCTCTATCGTGGTAATGTCGGTTATATGACGAGTCTCCCATTGTTCCTCATGACTTCAGTTATGCATGTTCATCAATCATGATATTATGTTTTCAGTAGGCTTGACCCAATGTTCAATTTTACTTATGATTATTAGTTTTCAACTTTGGGTCATTCGATTCAGTTATGATATTCAGTTATGTTCAGATCATGATTTAAGAACATAGCATGCAAGACCTACTCTCAGAATCTTATCTTGGTTATGTTTAATGATATGCATGGTTTATGATTTTACTTACTTAGTGGTTTTACTTACCTTACATACTCAATATATCCACGTACTGACCGCATATTCTATGTTGTATCATTTAATGATATAGGCTCAAATATTCAGGCTTAGTCCCGCCATTAGCCAGACCTGCATCATTAGCACTTATCAGCCAGAGTTGGTGAGTCCTCATCTTTTGAGGGTCCTTCTTTACAGTTGTATCTAGTACTTTCACTTTCATACTTTAGTGAGTTAGTTGGTATCTTGTCCCATCAACTCATCAGTAG
>JACEIK010016309.1:2517-14175 GCA_018107945.1 Datura stramonium
ATATAATATTTTATATCGAACTGTATATTTTTGTAAAAATTCCTTTTTTAACAGAGACAACTAATATCACGTGCCCTCATATGTTCCCCTCCAAACTCAGCTTTGTTTGCACTGTCCATCATCGTTTAAGATTCTTCTCCTTGACACACGACTATCAAAGATCAACTTCACTCTTTATTTATTTCCTTTTTTTCTAATCTCCAAAAAACCTTAGAGTCTTAAACCCATATCATATTTCCTTCAATAGCATAATTGAAGTTTAGAAGTAACAATGTCCTTAAGGCGCAATAATGGCAAAGAATCACCCCCAATTTATGGTGAATTTGTTAGTAACGAACTACCCTTCACACAAAAAGTTAATATAGAAAATATATTTTGAATAGAAAGACACTTTAGCTACTTTATTGCTCTTCTTAAAAATAAATTATGACTGAGATCTATGTTTCTAAATCTGGATATTTATGTTTGTCTTAATGTTAATATCTTATGGTATATTTTATTATTTTTTTATTAATCTATCATCTTACTAGGTATATTTGTCATGATTTCAGAATCGATAGTGAAGTATCATCTAACGGTATCAAAATATATCATGGAGGAATTATGAAACCCATGTAAGATAAGTAATATGTTGGTAAAAACATAGACTATATTGATAATATTAATGTAAAAAATTCAAACTTGATGAGTTCAAGAAGATGGAAGAGATTTGTAGACATTCAAGGGACTCAATAACTTTTTGGTATAGATGAAAAATTAGGTAATAGATGGAGGTTGATATCTACGGATAAGAAAGCATATGCAGTTAGCAGAAATATCCCAAATGACAAGATTTTTGAAATTTATTTTGAACATCTAACTCATATTTTTAGCGTAGACAATGTGAATTTGGTATATACTCAAATGTTGGATATAAAGACAGACAATTGTATGTACGAGAAAATTCATCGGTGATAATTTTAGTATTTCAGAACCTAACTTATTTGATGATATACTTATTAATAAACATGAAAAGATTGCAGATAGCATTTTGACTGAAAGGGAAATTTTTAGTATCAAAATAAAGAGAAAGTTGGCAGCGTCGGAAGGAGATTTTGATTGTGTTGATTCTGAAGACATAAGAAGTTTGCATAGCGACTCTGAAAATGAGATATGTGATTCTTTTCAATTCAATTTGCATATAGACGAAGATAATATGGTATTAGCTCTGGAGTAACTTTCGAAAGCAAACAAGACTAAAAGAATATTGTAGCAACTCATGAGATTAAAATTAAAAATATATCCGATGAAATAAAAATAATAAAGCAAGAATAAAGATTGTTTGTATACATTCGGAGTGCGAATTAAAAATCATGGCATATCGAATGCAACGAGACATATCTTTTCAGATTAGAAGTATAATCTGACACATAAATCAAGGACTGTTATTATGATAATAGAATAAAAATATTATTACACCCCATAAAAGTTAGTAACTTATAAATGTACGTGTGGATTTGTGTTAGATAAAGAGGGTACGACGTGTGTAGGAAACCCCGGAAGTCGGGTCGAACAAGGTCAGGCCACAAGGGCCAGCGCCATGCGCCAACACCCTGGCACTTTGGGCAGCGCAGTGCGCCGGCCCACTTGGCGCTTTGAGGGGCGCGATGCGGGGCAAGGATGCCACGTTGAGTGGAACGAGGCGCCTCCTGCCACCATCCACGTGTATATATATAGCCCTTGTTCAAGTGTAGGATCATTTGGAAACATATCAATCAGCCAGTGAGGGAGAAATATGAAAGAATCAAGCAAATTTTGTCCGTTTACGCTACGAAACGTCGCCCGAATTCAAATTAACTTCAGGTATCGAAGTTTAAGGCTTTAGGGAGAATTACTAAGGAGTTATTTTCGCAAAATTCGTCCGGCGAATCGATATCCCCCGAGTCAAAGTTATCGGAATTGCTCCAAACTAACTTCTATACGGTCACAGGTTTTAAGTAAGCATTTCTTCCTTCTGAACTCTCGGAAAATTATACGTTTTCGGCCGTATTTCATTAAGTTAAAGTGTAGTTGATATTATTATGAAAAGTTATTGTTTTCATCGAATTGAGTACTGAAACTAGTCTCGTTCTCCCAGTAATACGATCACAGTGGCGAAGGGCTGTTGAATTCAGGTTGAAACTCGTCGGTTAGACAGAAAGTCGGCACTTGAGGTATGTAAGGCTGTCCTTTCGGCAATTTACGCTCGTCGTAAAGTTAGTACGACCTGTATGTCTACAGTACTTCAGAATAAATCTATTGGGTCAGTTGTAGTAAACTAAATTGAGTCTATAACAATGAAATAGTAATTCCTGTCCAAAATTAGCCTAGCTAGAATGGTCTTACCCGAATATTGAGTAGTTAGCTGTTAGGCCATATTGAGTTCCATTACTGAGGCTGTAAGAGTCATATTGAATTTCATTTACTGAGGCTGTAAGGGCCGTATTGAGTTCCATTTACTGAGGCTGTAAGGGCCGAATTGAGTTCCATTTACTGAGGTTGTAAGGGCCATATTGAGTTCCATTCACTGAGGTCGTGAGAGCCATAATAAGTTCCATCAGATTAATGCCGCGAGAGCCGTAATGAGTTTCATCAGATTGAGGCCACGAGGGCCACCTCGATTTGCAGTTTACACAAAAAATTCTTAGTGGTCAGGTAGTGGAGCGGATCTTGTTTGTACTTGTCGGGGCTTATGGGGGCCAAAGTAGGTTTTTCTGTGTTGTTTGTACCTTCCAGGCTTATGGGGCCCTGGTTAGGTTCTTGTTTGCACATATAAACTTGTTGTTTAGATAATTCAGACGGTACAGGTATTGCAGATTAAATCCTTACTCTCTCTTTTAATTACTACAGATTTACTAGCTTTCAGTCAAGTTATTACCTTTTTGCCTTACATATTCGATACATATTAATTATAACTAGACAACATGGTGGCCTTTTCGGTCCGCATAGGATCCTTGTGGCTATATTGTTGTGGTTAGCTGTCTTCTTTTACAGGTGGCCTTGTCGGCCAGAGGCTGTATTTACAGTCGAGATATAGCTTGTTGGTTTCTTGAGTTGAGTGTCAGCGTGCACCAGTAGTACACTAGTATAGTCAGGTTGGTTCAGATCTAGTGCGACACCAAGCGCTAGTCATACCCCCCAAGGTGGGGCATGATAAATATCATCCTTCCTTTGCAAGCAAATACCACAAAGAAATAAAATCAAATAGAAATCGAAGCATACCTGAGTTCAAAAATAAGTCGAGTGTAGATCTAAGAGCTCATATAACTTCATCTCAAATAAAAAAACCTAAAATGAAAGTTATTGCATTAATTGATGGTGATGTTAAGGATTGATACAAAATTATGGGGGATTATTGCATTGAAATTGATAGGACAAATCCAAAAAGTACAATTCACGTGAAGTTCACTGATAATGAGATGTCAAATCATCCATACAGATTTTAAAGAATATATATGTGTTGTGTTGTTTATAATCTAGACTTCAAGGTTGGATGTAGAAAAATAATAGGTGTGGATGGTTGTTGATTGAACAATCCAATGTATGGACACAATTGTTATCTGCAGTTGGAATTGATGGTAATAATATAACAACATATTTTCTGTTGCGTGTGCGATTATTGAGAAAGAAAATAGAGAGTCATGGGTTTGATTTTTGAATTATTTAGCTGCTGATTTAGATATAGATGAGAGTGGTTAGACCTTTATGTCTGAAAAATAAAAAGGTCTTAAGGAAATAGAGAGGCATGGGATTGATTTTTGAACTATTTGGCTGTTGATTTAGATAAGATGAGAGTGGTTGGACCTTTATGTCTGACAAACAAAAAGGTCTTATAGAAGCTTCTAATGAAGTTTTACCATATTTATCCATCGATTTTGTGCAAAATATCATCGCAACAATTTTAAGAGAGCTCATTTTGTTGGATTCACATTAAAAAAAAATATTTTGGGATGCTGCAAAAGCTACTATTGTGAAAGAATTTAGTACTTGCATAGTACGTATGACCGAATTAGATCCAAATATTGTTGCTTGACTCAATGAAAAAGAACCTAGCTAATGGTCAAGGCCTCATTTCTCTTCAAATGTCAACTGTGACATTTTTATTAAATAACTTGTATGAGGTGTTTAATAACATGATCCTTGATACCAAAGACAAGCCTATTGACATTTTTGGAGAAATTGTGATATCTTCTCATGGCTAGAATGCAAGCTAATAGGGAGAAAGTACAGAAGTGGAGATTAGGTGATGTTTTCCCAAAGATTAAGGACATATTGCACAAGAATCAAAATGCAGCTGGTCAATATATTCCTAGAAAATCTAATCAGTGAAATTATGAGATTATAGGAGCTACTATTAGTGACAGTTGGGTTGTTGATTTGGAGAATAGAATATGCAGTTGTAGAAAATAGAGTATTATGAAAATTCCTTGTAAGTGTATTATTGCAACAATTTAGGCTAAGAAGGATAATATTCTTGACTATGGTGGATGATTGTTACAACGTCGATACATATAGAAGATTTCATGAACATGCAATTCTTCTGATAAGTGGGCCACAAATGTGGACAAATCAACTAAAATTCCTCCATTGCCTCTAGGGATCGTAAGAAACAACAAGAGAGGAAGAAAATAATAAGTGAGAAGAAAGGAAGTTGATGAAGCTGAAGCAAATCGAACAAGGATGAAAAGGAAGCAACAATCTCTAGACTATGGTATATGCAATAAGCTTGTCCACAACAAAAGAGCTTGCAAATATAATATTGTGCAACCAAAGACTACTTCAGTTCGTCAAAAAAATACTTGTACTACATCTTAACTATATCAGAATTATCTTTTTTATTGAATGCTCTTAAACTAACACAAATATATATGTATTCATGATTCATGTTAGAAAGGGGAAAGTTGAGGTGGGATAAGATAAAACTATTGAACAAGAAGAAATAGTTAAAACAGATTCTGGTTGGATATATTCCCAACACATACAACAAAGTTAAAATGAATTACTGATAAATTAGCTTTTTTCTAGTGCTAATATTTGTTCAATATTAGTGGTAGTTTAGTTTTATCCAAGTGTTTATCTATGCAATTTTTCAAGTGTTGCTATCAGCTTTTTTGTGCTACTACTATATTACTATT
Organism: Datura stramonium; assembly: GCA_018107945.1. Classification (NCBI taxonomy): domain Eukaryota; kingdom Viridiplantae; phylum Streptophyta; class Magnoliopsida; order Solanales; family Solanaceae; genus Datura; species Datura stramonium. Next base: position 7,671 of record JACEIK010016309.1, read on the forward strand.
GATTGTTGGTGATATGGTGCTGTGATTGTGTTGCATTTTCATGTGATGTTATTATGCTTCAAGTTCCACTGTTTTCAAGTGATGTTACTATTATGCATTATTTGGTGTTATGGTATTGCCACTATGCTGCACTTATTTAGTGTTTTCTGCTGTATTTTCAGGTAATGTTATTGTTCTGCATTTTCTTTTGGTGTTATGGTGTTACTACTATGCTACACTGTAGTGTAGTTTTGTTGCTAATTTTATGTGATTTTTGGTGTTTTAATACCTTATTAACTCTTAAATCATCTTATTTTGTGTGCAAATTTTTTATTTTTTTATGAGTTAAGTAACTTTTGGTTTGAACTATCTTTTGTAGTTCTTCACATTTAGATTTGATGCAATAGAAATTCTGCTATAAGGCAAAGTCATTACTAAGACTTCATAGTGCTTGAATGAAGTTCTTCACATTTAGATTTGATGCAATAAAAATTCTGCTATAAGGCAACATCATTACTAAGACTTCATAGTGCCTGAATGAAGATAAAATTTTGTTGTGACAGTATCATCTTCAGTTAAAACTGTCACGATTCAAGTGACCGTGATTGATAGATACACTATTTCCCCGGTGGGCGAACCAACGTGTCTCCCAACTTACCCATTCAATTGCAATATTCGTATCATAAATAAACACTTTTAAAATAAAAAAGCAGAAGCTTTATAAAATGAAAGTAATACTCACAACGTCTTTACTCTAAGGAATGAATAGAAGTGATACAAGAACGAATGAATACAAGTGATACAAGAGTGAATGAATACAAGTTCAATTAGAGTTTTGTTATTTTCTATCTTTGTATACACGTAAACTGTATTTGTCGATACAGTCTGTATTTATCGATACAACAAGTATTCGTCGATACAGCTAATGCACCTATGAATACAATATAAATACAACAAATACAATTATTTGATACCCTCCAAAAATATATAAAAATACAGAGAGAGAATGATGCAACTAAAATACAGTATACAAAGAGGGAGAGAGAGAAATAGAAAAATAGAGAAAGAAAGAGAGGGGCGAGAGCGAGAGGCGAGAGAGAGAAAAGAGCAAGAGCGAGAGAGGGGAGGAGGAGGGGGAGAGAGAGACAAGGAAAGTAGGCAGAGATTCAGGGAGAGAAACAGAATATGATTTTCTCTTTTTTTGGCCTAAAAATTATATATTGCTATAAATTATAATTATGCAAACTATAACTACTAATGGTAATTATATTTTATTAATGAAATTTCCCTAATAATATATCATAACACAACCTATATATCTAGTTTTAAATTATTTTTCATTTTCTTATTTTATTATATATTTTGTTTAACCACCAAACCAAACAGGGGGGAGAAACTATAGAAAAGAATTTATAACAAATCAGAATTATTTTAAAACATTTTAATAAAGTTTTTTACGAGTTTAATCTTACTTAAAAGGAGTTATAGTAACATCATCATTAATTTTCATTTTAGATAATGATAAACTTCTCTTTCCTAATAAAATATAAAATATTATTGTTTCTTAAATGGAAAGGCCTTAAATAAGACGACCTGAGGCAGCTTTGAAATTTCATCTAATCCATAAATATTTTTTAGCAAACACACGTGTTAAATTTAAAAGTTAGATATTCTTTCATAATAAAAATGCAAAAAACACTAGAATGTTCCATTATCTTGATTTTTCTTCTCTTTCTCCATTAAATTTATTTATTACTTCTTCATTTTTTACTTTAACTTTATTGTATATTTCTATTTATATTATTATTATTATTATTATTATTATTATTATTTATTTATTTATTTCTATTTTTCAATATATAGAAAATATGAAGAACAATCATATTACAAAAGTTATGCAAGCAATGCAAATTGTACTATGTACCAACCTTATCTTATTTTCTCATCTGATAGTAAAGTCTCCTAAATACATGCAATATATATGAGGCTAATTGTATTTTTTATGAGCTCATTTACTTTTATATCATGTAGTATAGTACATTACTTTCTTTATATAGACTTATTCAACCTCGCAAATTTATAATATATAACTATTATCCAACTTTGAGTCATGTTATATTTTTTCACATTTTTAAAAAAAAATTATTTTCACTCATTATTTACTATTATTAGAGCCAAGCACATTCTAATAAAAATACAACACTTTTAAATATCAAACTGTACTTCTAAATTTATATTTTCAAAATTTAAAGCTTTTAATACTATATTTTAGCCCAAAAATTATTATCGCGAACTTGTACTAGCAAGCATATAAAATTCACGAAATTAATTTATAGACCATATATAAACATTATATTAGAGAAAAAGCGGTATACCTCGTAAGTTTCTAACGTTTGTCGGCCTATTCGTATGTTGGTTGAGAGTTTTAGAGAGTGTCATACGTACGAGGGCTGAGGAAGGCCGAGCGAGTGCCAAATCAATTTCACGGGAGGAGGTCGAACCAAGTTGCCAGAGGGGCGTGGCACAGGCAGCCCTTCGCTACGTTACCTTGTAACGCCGTAAATTGGCGCGACGGCGAGTGCCACGTTGCCTTGTCTGCCACCTCAAGTATATAAAAGGCCTCACTTAGATGTTATATTATTTTCCAAATAACCTCGACCAGCGAAGTAAAACGAAGAACTATTGAAAATCATCTGACTACGCCACTAAACGCCGTCCAAATCTAAATTAACTCGGGTAGTAAGTATAAATCTCTGCCAGAGAGCATCATTTTGCGGAGTTATTTTTAAAAAATACGCCGCGGAATTGTCGTCCGCCAAGCCTAGGGTGGTGGGGTATTTCAAGCAGATGTCCATCGATCACGTGCCTAAGTAAGTTTCTCCCTTGGAATTCCGAGAAATTGCAAGGTTTTTGATACATCAACATTAGTTATAAATCATTATATGTATATATATATATATAAGTTATCGTTCTTGGAATACGATAATAAAGTAGCCTATTCTCGTTATGTAATTCCTGCAGTTGAGAAAGACGAGTTGAACACGAGCCAGAAACTCGCGGTGTCCGGTAAACAGCGAGTGAAGTATGTTAAGAGCATTTCTTTTACAAGCCCAAGTTAGTTTCTTCTGCATAGTAGTCATTATGAATCCCAGTAAAACATGTTAGAGAGTATGTTATCTGTCTAGTTGTTGTCAGTTAGGACTCTGCAGTAATTACTGCATTATTTTGGGCACAGATTACCTGTGCTTTCGTGACCACTCCAGGGTTAATAGTTGTCTCGCCGCTCGCCGGCGGGATCATCCTCTTGGGCGGCATGCGAATCGCAAAGAGCATGAAATTCAGATCCTCATATGTCGTAGTTGGCATATACACCACCCTCGTCGAGCGTTACGTCACGGATATCAGATATCGAGAGTCCATCGGACTCGAACACAACTTCTGATCGGCGAGGCAGGCCAATTTGTGAGCCCGAGATCAGCAGAATGGCGCTCCGGCTATTAATTGACTCAAGTGCCAATGACCTGGATAGAAGGGTATATGGTGAGAATTATTGCTGCACTACTGAGAGACTATGGGAACCCTAGTGCGCAGTTTACTCTTGTCTTGATGTACCTTAAAACATAGGGAGGTCGAATAGGTTTATGTTGCTAATTACTGATAGTTAGACAGTAAGATGTCTCGTTTTGTCAATGTATTCCACACCCACTCATATGCTGATTATGTTGAATCTGATTCCACTACTTGGTCATTTTGATCCATTTTCTTTACTTTAGTTATTATCAGTTCTATTCCTACTTCCAGGTCATTTAATTACCTTACATATTCTAATATCTGTGTTTTTAGCCCTCTTAATAAGGAGCGCTGCATTCTATGTCTGCAGGTGGGCTCGGAGCGAGGCTTGAGTCCTCGTGGCCTACAAGTCGGCCATACCCAGAAGCAAATCATCTCCTTCTTGGGGGCTTGTGTGATAGGGGTTGCCTTTTATTTAATACAGAGTATGGTAGCAGAATTGAGGCCTGTCCGATAAATACTATTACTCCTAGAGGCTTGCAGATTGTATTTACTTCCCTGTGGTTAGATGATAACAATTTGTGTGAGGCCCATATGGTATTTTGGAGTATGTGTATTGTCGATATGAGGCCTTGTTTAAATTTTGTTGATTGGTAGCCTTGTCGGTCATAGTTCAATTTAGCATCTGATTGTACCTTCCAATTATAACTAGATAATACGGTGGCCTTGTCGGCCCACGCATAGGACTCCCTATGATTGTTTTGTTCCTAGTTAGTATTTTACTTTCACAGTGGCTATAGGCCTTGTCAGTAGAGTTGTACTCTGTTTGCTATATAACTCGTTGTTTTCTTGATTCTAGAGTTAAGAGTCAGCCCCTGCACCAGAAGTGCTAAGTCCAGTCAGCTCAACGATTCAGGTCTAGTAGGGCACCAGGTGCCCGATCATGCCTCCCAAGGCGGGGCTGTGACAAAAAGGTAATTTCTTATTTGAAATATTATTGCATAAACAAGTATAAAATTAAAAGAAAAAATTAAAAAAACAAAAAAAACATGTAATTTAATTAAAATTATAATTTAAAAATATAATAAGATAAGTAATTATGATGAAATTAGTTACTACTATTATACTATTTATATTTATATAGAAAGGAAGTAAAATTAAAAAGACGTCAAGAATTTAGTTTTGATATTTCATAAGATCATGCTAACATGTGTATAAACTTTTCAAATGAGAATGAAATATTTTGGCAATATAACATAAAAATCAAAATCTTCTCTTTTAATCCAAAACTATTTTTCTTTTACCTAATTTTAGAAGGTTCTTCATGTGTTGATTCCTTTCTTATTTGATCTATTGATTATATTTTTGGTAAATAGAATTATTTTTCATACGATTATATCACTTTTTTGAACTTAAGTTTTCTATTTCTACTTGATAAAAGTAATTTTTGAATAAATCAATATTTAAATTAATATATATATATATATATATATATATATATATATATATATATAATTGAATTGAATTGAATTGAAATTGAATTGATAATTGAGGTTTTTTTATTTATTTTAATTTTTGCATAAAATATTTAATTAAGTAAAAAATTTTAAATTATTTTAATGATATAAAATTAGTAAAATATTGTTATGATGGAGTGTTGGTCAGAGTTAAAATGTATCACGCTAGGAGCTGCATATCGGTCGGTTCGATTTGATTTTGAAAGTTATCGGTTTTACTTATCGATTTTTGATTTGTAGACATGCTAAACTGTTAAAAAACCATTAAGATATTGGTTAATCGGTTATTGGTTAGTCGGTTATTGATCGTTATCGGTTAAACATCGGGTTAACCGTCAAGATCTCACATGAAAAATCTCATAAGTCATAATTATGTTTAGTTATAAAAAATGGAGTGAAGAACAAATATAGAACTAGCTCAGCTAAAGCAATCCCAGCTTTAATATAGGATTCAAACACCATTCTCCTTCACTTTTCATTGACAACCCATTTTATCTTCTCGTTGAATACTTTTATTCATTGAAGACTAAATTTATATTTAATAGGTTTTCAAGTTTGTCAGTTCACCGTTAAAAAAGGTAGTCAAACCGATAACCAAACCAATAACAATAACGGATAGTAAACCGATAATCAAACCGTTCAACCAATAGCTTTTCCCGAATCATTAATCCAATAACTCAATTATCGATTTGGTTATTGATTTAACAAAGTAATTTACACACCTATATCCTGCTAGATATTTAAGCTAAAATGCATTAGTTACATCTTGGTTAGAAGTAATAAGAAAATGTACATTGATTAGCGTGATTTAGTGACAAAAGTATATATAAAAAATAGATTTCACATATTCATTAGCTTAGCGTAAATATTGAATGCACCAAATAATTTCAATTGGGATTGATTACGATTGTAGTATAAAAATAAATATAATATATATTAATAAACATTATGATACAAAGTCATAGAATATTTTATTGAAATGCATATTGAATATGTGTGAGATGATTTTAAACATTTATTGAGAATATAAATTAATAAAGTATAGATAAATTAGAAAATGATGTTCAATAATGATGCAATAATGATGCTATAAGTATAAACAAAATATATTATTCATATGTCCAAATAAGATATAAGAATAGAGAAAGTTATAATGAAAATAACTCATGTAATTTAAAAAAAAATAAGTATAGACTAATTTATTTTGTAAGAAAAACACATCTAAAGTATTAAATACCATAAGTAGTTTTATTTAATTAGGAGAAATGACATTTTAGTTAGCTTAACTTTTTGTCTAATCATATTATTTTAATATAACATTTTATAGAATTTCGGTAATTAAACATCCAAACTTAAAAAGTCTCTTTTACTTCAATTTAAAATGGATATATTATATGATTGTCTCACATACTTTTTCATAATAATAAAAGCCAATTATTTATTCAATATTACAATACATAATTTGATTTAATTTTCTAACATATTTTTTCTATTATAAG